>JASGXE010020438.1:0-34564 GCA_030068105.1 Sinentomon sp. SZTP_YWyxl
ATTACATCATCGGCTGTAATGTTTACATTTTCAGTGGGGATTCCATTCCCAACTGTACATCTTACAGTCACCGATTGTAATCTTTGCCGATTACAGTCCGACAGAGTATTGCTTACGGCTAGACGCAGGTATTATCACAGGATAAGTTTACAGCGTCTGGAAATTACAGCTAAATGTAATTACTACAGAAAATTTTACGGCGACGACAGGAGTGGCTACAGGAACTGTTTACAGTGTAAAAGTACTCCGACAATTTAAGGTCAGGTGAGGTTTTGTCGAGTGTGTATTGTATTTTGGCTCGCATGCATGTTTTTCAGATAATCTTGGGATGTTGAATTATCTTCCGCGATGACCATACTTCAATAATTATCATATTTACAACTATACCCACCATTTGGATGTGTGAGCATGGTGCCTAAGTTTCAGACGCTGGCAGGAAAGGGAAAAGAAACATTCCAAAACTAGTCTATTTGATTGTATTTCCCTTCGTCACTTTTCTATGAGCTTGTATTTCTGTGATGCAAAAGTAGATCAATATTCTCCCCCAGCCCTAGCTCTTTTTATGCAGGAGATTACAGTCATGAAAGTCTTATTGATTAGGCTACAGAGTCACATAATCTCATGAAAGGGATAGTTTCATATGCAGTAATAGATTCCTATTTATCTGATATAGTGGGTTTAAATGAAGCCAACGATTGACGTTCTTCCAGTTTATGCTCGTGCTCCCCCTTCAGCCCGTTTCTTTGGGCATTTATTTTGCAAGAGGAAAAACGGATCAATACTTGACTTGTAATTTGACTCTCTTTAGATTGGATTATATTAGCCTCTGCGCGGGGTCCCCAATTCTCGAATGACATTAGAAATTGCAGCAGTTTGACATAATTTTTGTTATGTTCGTAAGCATAAGGAATAAACTTAGATGATGAAATGAAAAAAGCTAGCAGTTGCGCTGGCAGCAGTTCATGATCTTGAAAAAAGTAAAGCTGAGAGCTCACACCTTGATTTTGTAAACTGGAATTTGATCAGGAATAATTGTGATGTTGAAATTTTCGGTTGGAAGTCTGAGTTGATTGATTAAAATTATTTGGTGAGATGAATGATTCTTATATGAAGTGGAAAAAATATTCAAAAAACGTTCGTGGTCAATTTGTGGCATTGAAGATAAATGATTTAATGTAGGTTCGTGACTCAGAAGTGAGGTCAATTTCCAATCTATCATGATTACTCGTGCTCTCTCCCCCGCGATGCCTACTTTATCTCTACTATTTTTATCTGCAAAAAACATTTGAAAAAAACTTTTTTAAATTTTTGTGAAATTTTTTTTTATCTAAAAATAATTTTTTTTTTGATTTTTTTGGTTTGGGGGCGGCCACCCCGCCCTCCCCCTACCTACGCCACTGCTCCTCAATAGCGGTGAAATTTGAGGGGGATTCCATATTTGCCGATAAACATTGAGGGGGGATTTCATTTCAACGATGAGCATTGAGGGGGTCCATGTTTACCAGTGAAATTTGATGGGGATTCCACATCTAGGTACCGGTGAATAATGAGGGGGGTTTAAGATTCACCGGTGAAATTTGAGGGGGGGTCAAGAATAATGAGGAGATTCCAAATTAAATGGATCGTTGCCCATGATGATTCAACGATGAATTTTGAGGGGGGTTCCATATTCTCGCAAGTCGACACCGGCACATAGTCAAGGAGGGGGATGGGGATGCGTGTGCTGCCCTGAAGACACGGTTTTCAGTTTGATGGTGTGGCACACAAGCTGTGGTGTTCTCATCTGGCTCAGCGCCTTCCCCAAAGCAAAACAACAAATAAAAATGTTTTGGTGCTTTATTGTACGTATACCTACTCAGCAACAGTGGCCAACTGGCTGTTTTGGGACGAAAAGCCTGCCGGCTGCCAAGGGCATGGACGAAGGGCCTGTGGATAGGGGGAAGTGGACCGAATGCTATTTGGGCAGAATGAATTTTTGGCCGAATGGACTTTAGTCCGAACGGCATCTGGTCCGAATGGGTTTTGGTCCGAATGGCTTTTGGTCCGAATTGACTTTAGATCGAATGAACTTTAGTCCGAACGCCGTTTGCTCCGAATGGGTTTTAGTCCGAATTGTTTTTAGTTCTAATGGTTTTTAGTTCGAACGCTTTTTAGTTCGAATGGTTATATATTCGAATGCTTTTTAGATAGAATTGTTTTTAGTTCGAATGTTTTTTGGTTCGAATTGCTTTTGGTTCTAATGTATTTTAGCCCGAACGAGTTTTGCACCGAATTGGTTTTAGTTCGAGTGGCGTTTGGATCGAATGTCGTTTGCATCGAATGTGAATAAGAACGAAAAATTTCCGAAACGTCTGGCTTTTGCGCTGTGGTTGTTATGTTGGTTTAATCCTAAACATCAGCTTTAACATTGCATAAAAGGGGTCGGGATATTTGTTGGGGATGACATTTAAACGCCAGAAATTGTCTAACTTATCGAAACACAAACTAACCTAACCTACCTAACCCGTTCTATAACCTATACCCGCTATAAAACAAACAAGAGGCGGTTGCAAGATGTGGAACTGTTCAGATTCAAAACAAACTATCTCCATCTGCGCAGTCTTGTGCGGAAAAATTCAGAATCTGCCAAAGTTTAACGTCAACAACAGAGAAGAATGGACAGTGGGTCGAACTGAAGTTTGTTCGAATGCCACTTGGACAGAAACCAAATTTCTTCGAATCGTATCTGGATTGAATGTGCATTAGACCGTATGTGCATCAGAACGAATGGCGATTAGTCCGAATGCGTTTTACTCCGAGTGGTTTTTAGATCGAATGACTATTAGATCGAATGATTTTTAGGTCGAATTGCATTTGGATAGAAACTCGTTTTGTCAGAATGTACTTTACTCCGAACGGCGAATGGACCGAATGCGCAATGGTCCGAACGGTTTTTAGATCGAATGGTTTTTAGATCAAAGTATTTTTGGTTCGAATGCATTTTAGTTCGAATGGTGATTGGATCGAATTTTCGGTCTAAAAACCATTCGATCTAAAGTACATTCTGTCCAGGTGCGTTCCCCCGGGCCTGTTGCAGAAGACGATTTCAGTTTCTCTTGTTTTTTTTACGTTTTCACATATACTCAGACATTCAAAATACGCGGGCCATAGGAGATTTTTGTCAGACTTTTGAATCACGGGGCAATGTTATTCCTCATCTAATGTCCGCCGCTAAATGCATTCCTTCATGTAATGTGTTTTGCGGCGCATGCGAAATGGGGAATTGCATTGCGCCGTGCTTTCAAAAGTCTGAAAAACTCGCCTATGGCCCAGGTATTCAGAATGGCTCCGTATATTTTTTTTCATTTTACGTTTTCTTTGCTAAAAGCGTTGGCGTCGCTTTGGTTTTTTGCGTTATTCCACAGCTTTGGGTCATTTGTTTCTCACTATAAAGAATGCCCACACGGAACAGCAAGTTTCTGTGCTTTCATTTGATGTACTCTGGAGTTTCTGATTTGAACGCGGCTGTGTTGTTTGCTGCAAGCTCTTTGCCCAAAGTTTTGCCACGTTTTTGCTATTTTTGCCAACTTTTTCTTTTTATATAGTTTGTTCCTTCCTACTTGCGGAAATGAAATTGGCGCCTGGAAAATAGGCCGAATGGAAACTTTTGAAATTTGAAAAAATCAGGGAGTTCGGTTTCGCAAAAAAGGGTCATTGTTTTTTTTTGGGAAAAGGTTTATTTGAAAAAAGGATCGTTTTTTTTCTGGAAAAAAGTTCATTGTTTAGGAACCGTTGTTTGTCGTGACATTTGACTCACCCTTTTCATCATAACATGTCTTTTTCTTATGGCGCCTCTACACTTGCAGCATTCGAAATAAAATTTGATTTTGTTGTGAAAACAATTTTTTGTTGTTTGTTCCTTCAAAATCTAGAAACTTCTTGTTTGAGCTCTGGATTGACGTTTGAAGAAAGACGGAATGAGGGAGGGAGGGAGAGGAGAGAGAGAAGGGGGAGGGAGAGAATTGCTTGAAAGCCATAATCTTTTATCTCGACTATCATGTTTCTAAATTTTTGTGAACAGGATGAAGAAGAAGAAGAAGAAATCGTCGAACCGAAGGAAAGTCAAAGTCAAAAGGTCAGAGGAGATGAAGACTGGTTCGATCTGAGAAACAGTCTCACAACACAAATTGCATTCAATGAGGCCATGGAAACAATCCAGGAAGAAGAATGCAAAGACGAAAAGTGGAAGTGGGAGAGAAGTGAAGAGAGCAGAGGCGTCGGAAGTAAAGATCTCAAGAGTCTGTTTCAAGAAGAAGGTGAAATTTCGCATGAGGAGGAAAGAAATACATCGGCAACAACCTACTCGTTCAACAGAAGTGGAAATGTTAGTTGCTCGTCAGCGGTTGGATCTACGAGTAGAAACGCATCTGATATTGTTAGTGAAACAGTAGGCATGAATCACAGTGAAAAGGAAGAAAATAGCTTAGAAAAGAAATCAGCTCTGATAGAACTTACTAGCGGGTTACACAATAAGCTGAAAGAATCAGTGGCAAGACTTTTCAGAATTGATCTCAACAGTGAAGTGGTTCCTGGTGCTGTAAATGATGAACGAACTGGCCAATCCGATTCGGAGTTGGCAGTGAAACATAAAATTCCATTACCACTTCCACCTGAACACACAGCTGGCGATAACAAGAACAATATCTGTTCTCAATCTTACAACAGTGATAGTGATCCAGATGATTCCAGCGATGATTCCAGCCACAGAAAAAGAGCCAACGACAAAAGCAACAGCAACATATTCAACAGAGTTGTCGCTTGGAAAGTGAAGGACTGTCAAAAATCATCGAGATTCAGAAAGCATGCAAAATTTCTTGGCACTAACATCGGGGAAGACAATATAGGTACTCCTGAGGACGACTCATAGTCGGACAACAAAACTTGCAGCAGCACACATCCCAAACTAAACCAAATTCAAATATGAAGACATGCGGGAACACATCCAAAATATCCAGTTTCATTTTCCACTCACACATTTTAAGTTTCGTCGCAAAAACCTCCGTGAAGAAAAAAAAAAAAAAACAATATCACATCAAACAACTGGGACTTCTGAATCTGTAGGTTTTGGAGTTTTCGTTACTTTCAAAGGAATTTTCAAGGAAAAACGGCTGCCTGAGCTGGTGCGATATCCTTGTGCAACATCTCGAAATGGACCTTTTCCATGACATCAAAGCAGTGAGTGAATTTGGAGGCCAAAATGACGTTCTGTGTAGCCACACATTGATATGAATACGCTTGAGAGTGGAAAAATACTCAGAAAGAAAAACGACTGTTAGATGTTGTGCTTTCCCACCTTTTGCACTCTGACATGTGTCACACCAACAATCTCTATTAATTAATCTGCATCACATCATATTCGTAATTAGTGTCTCGGCTCATCTTTATGCCTCACGTTTTGATAAGAAAAGAAAAAAGAAATGAGTTCATCATAAAAAAGCATTGGATTATATTTTACACTTTCCAATAAAAAAAGAAAACATCCATTCAATCTGAAGAAGTCAAGGTACGTGTGAGCAACATAATATGGAAATGGTATGGTATGGTATGCTATGAGACAATATTCTTTCTGCATCTGTACCTGTTCTTTTGGCTTTGAAACACTTTTCATAGTGTTTCGAAAAAGCATTTCCGAATGAAACATAAATAAATAAATAAATAAATAATTAATTTAACTTTACCTGTGTCATCTAGATGAAGCAAGTTTCCGTTTCTCTCGAATCTTTTATCTGATGAAAGAAAGACAGTCAGATATACCTACGCATCCTCAAACTATCGTTTTATTTTACACAAACACTCGTATGAGGTGCATCCAGAAAGTTCGAGGAATCGAGTTTTATCCCCAGATCAGAGGTGTCTTATGGGTTCGGTGGGCCATGGACCTTTAATTTCCATCCTTCTGGTGTCCAAGGAATTTTAAATTGACCATTCTCATCCTCGTTAACATTTTGTTCTAGGGCTTCTTGAAAAGTGGTCTTTTTAGGCACTGCTTGCAAATGACAAGTTTTTCCACGGAATGGCAGCTGTTAGTGCACTTTGCATGGCGGGAGTGATCAGGAATGTTGCCTCTGCCATTGGACCACTGCTTGGTATCTGGTTCACAAAAGTGAAATTTGGTTTCCTCTTTTGCAGTGATTCTATCCACAATTCCCCAGATTTTGCTGCCAAACGTGTCAACATGGTTTAGCGATTGACCCGACACTGCTGTTTTTTGGCATCGAGTGTGCTCCCCCGCATTTCTTATATTGTGCTCCACAGATCTTGTTCAGTCATATTTCTTGCGTTTTTAGATCAATCATTTAGTAATTCCTTAATCATGGTATGTCGGTTATGAAAACGATTTTTTTGTGATGCCATGCCATGCCTTTTCTCAGTGAGTAGCCATTCCATTATTGCTCAAGAGCAAACTAAACAGCTCAAAAAAGTAATCTAAAGCATTGCTTTCTCTAATGTAAACGTATGTACATAGGAGCAAGAAGGTGTGTGATAACGATTTGTATGTGAATCTCTGAATTGCCGCTTGGCATTAGCTACAGGCTGGCCGCTGGTGGTGCTGATGGGTCACTGGCCAGCAGGGGCGCAGGCGCACAAACGTTGTAGATATACGTAGGTGGGTGATTTGTTTTCTCCATCTTTTGCCTGCCACTGGTCGGTGGCTTCATTGGTGTTCATCACAAGCAGGACTGTTTTCTTTGCTGTTCGCGACCGACTGGGATTTCCCTGTGCATGGGCTTGGATATTCGAACATGGTTTATTCCATGGTGTTCCATTTTGTACTTCTGAAAAAGGGAAGACTCAGCTAGAGAAATACCGATTCAATCGAGATGGAAGGAGACAAACATTTTTTGAAACAGAGATCAATAATTTTCGAGTCAACATGAAAAGGTGCATTCAAGGTCGTTGTCACAAACAAATCTCCAAGAGCTATAACGAATTTGCCAGAAGAGAAGTAGTCAGATGATGTTGAAACTTTGAACCGACCAGTTGAACGAGCCTGGTCAAATTCGTGGGGTCACTCATTCATTTCAAATGTGAAGTCAAGAAAAGGAAAGACTTAAGAGGATAAAGGAAAGGCTTGGCTTGCTCATGAAATTGGGGAAATTATTGCACTGAAATTGAGAGGTGGGAAAGTGTTTGATTGTTGATGATCGTTCAAACTAGGGCTGCAACCGGTCCAGGTCAACCAGATCCGGACCAACAGGTTTCCAGGACCAGTTGGATTTCAATGCAGGGATGGAACGAGGGGGGGGGGTTTCCGATTCCAAAAATGAAACCGCACAAAAACGGACTGGAAGAGCTTTGGCAATCACTTCTTGAATTTTCCAGTTGCATGGGTCTCTGGTGGTTTCAGATCACACTGGACGAGATATGGCCATGGGTATCGAAATAAAAATAAAATTGCATTGTGTTTTTGTAGGTACCTATTCTTCTTTTCAATGAAAAAATATTCTTTGTTGAAATCATTTCATTTTCCATTTAAGATTCAACAAGTGGAATCCGTCTTCAATCATTCATCCAATTCATTTTCCAAATTTAAACGTAGATATCCCCATGCTTTCCATTCTCAAAATTCTCATTCATTCATTGGCACCCAATTATCTTGGGTTCTACATTCACTTGGCTCAATTCCTTTGTCGCTGCCTTTGCCTCGTAATCAGTTCTTCTGGCCAAATTGCAACAGATGATGACACAAAAAGGGGTTTAATTCCAATTGGCAATTTTCTCATTCTTTTGCAGCTGGGTGCCAGAAAAATTTTTTTTTTGAACCTTTTACTTTTTGATGTCATGAAATAGTCTGTTTTATGCCGATTCCAATGACATAATAATTTCCATTACTGTCTGAAAATCATCACAAAAACTAAGGGTCTGTGGGGATATGGGTACAACTTATGCCATCCTGAACAGGAACATCATTACAGGGGAGGGGGCAGGGGAGGATACCTGGCAAGTGCTTTGGCTCACCCTAGTGGGAAATTTGGCTCCAAAACACAAATATTGCACCAAAAATGAACCTCAAATGTTAAAAAATCAGCTTGGAGCCCCCCAGACCCATCCTGCCGCCAGGGGCTTTGCCTTGAGAAACCCTCTGGGGCTCCAACCCAGACCCCAATTACGGAGGGCTCTGCCCAATGACCCCCTACTGGGTGGGTGCCCAGTTCAGTCCATGAAGTTTATTTGGCTCTCCTGCTAAAACCTGAAATGACGTCTCAAATCCTGCAGCTCGTAATTTTTCTCTTTTTTTATTATCAATTATTAATTACTTCATGTGTTATGTCCGGGTGGCAGAACAGACAGAGCAAACAGTCCACTTCGTATATTTGACCATCAACTGCCAAATAAGTACAAAATATCAACGTTGACCAGTGGCTTTGAACATCTTGCAATCCATCCACAAGTGCATGCTTTCATCCAGCACCAACAGCCTGTTTACTTGGTGCCACGGCACGTCGAGCGATGAACACAAGATTCAAATTCTATTAAATTCACACTTTTCGTTACCAATCGGCAACAACAAAGAAAGAATGAGAAGCTTTTTGAGACCAAATGGAGCCCTGTGCAACATGCTCTGTTGGTTGGTCTTGGTTGTCTTAAATTAATAAAATGCATGAAAACTGTTGATTACATTTTGCACGTAGTTGCTGAGAGAACATCAAAATAGTTCAGACTAAGATGGACAAACACAGGTAATGGTTACTGCATCAGTGATGATTCTGCAGGTGACTGAAAATAGAACTGTGACCAAGGAGCTGGACGAATTCTCAACTTCAACTACATGACATATAGTGTAGTGTTATGTCAATAAACCTGTCTTCCACAAAATGAACAAACAAACAACCAATCAATCAATCAAAAACATCAACAATGTCATCATTATCATCATCATCAAGAACCGTTCAAAGAGAACAAACACATTTCTCATCTGACATACTTCAACAATTATTGTTATTCCCGGGCATGTTTTACCGTTTTTTTTTTCGCTCCTAGACTGGTTTGCATTTTAGCCCCCACACCCTTCTCCACCCACCCCGGTCATATTTCAAGTTATATCCTCCCTTATTTCTTCAAATTTTGGTAATTGGCAAACTTTTCCCAGATTGCTGCAAAGGTCCAATCTTGGAAAAGGAATTGCCTATTGCCCATTGGGTAAGATTGCCCTCTTTCCGGGGAGAGAAAGGAAAGGAGAAAGGAGGAGGAGGAACCAACCCTAACCCAAACAGACAATTCATGATCAACGCCAATATGAATATGGTTAGCCCAGGGAACCTGCGAATGCAATGTAAAAAATAAAAAAAAATAAAAAATAATCAATAAAAGTGAAAAGTCATGGTAATTCAAACATTTGGTGACACATGACATGACATGAGTGCAAAAAAAAAAAAAACAGAGTGGACGGAGGGAGACTTTTGCTGCTCTTCTGTGAGGATGAGAGATGCCATGCCATGTTCATTCTGTTGAAGAGCAAATGCCAGTGTTGACTTTATTGCTGAACATATTGTGAACTTGTGGTCATGTCATGGAACACCTCCCCTCCAATCAATAAACATTGAAAGTGTTGCTGTGCTGTTGAATGAGCTACAGGCAGAGACAATTGCAGCAGAAACCAGACAGGATTCTTGTAGTAATTTAAATAAATTACGACTCTTGAACCACCCCTGCAATCTTTTTTTTTACCCCTTTTCTTTCATCAGTTTAGGAATGCCATAGCAACCCTAATATTCGTTTACAGGACAGGACAGGACAGGTCAGCTTTTACACGTTTCGTAGTACCGTTTTCAGAGGGAAGTGCCCCCCGCATCCCACCCCCACCCCACCCCCATTTCAATCACTGAACACCTAAAAGATCAGATTCTTTCTTGGAAGGGAAGCAACTGTGGACAGGATTGCGAAAAGTTCACTCTAACTTTTTTGTGACTTCTCTAGAAAATTTCAGTTTTGTTTGTTGTCCACCAGCTTGCGAGATAACTTAATTTCAGAAAAAAGTTTTTTCAAAAAACCACGACTAGCTTTGTCGGAGACTCTCACAGTGGAAACTTAATTTTCGGAGGCAACAAAAAAAAAACAGTTTTTTAACTACTGTAAAAACTTGCATTTTTGGTATCAATCAGTCAATCACCTTCTTTCAACAGATCAAAAAAATTCCAGAGGCCTCATAAAATACAATTTTTATGTAAACATTTTGTCAGCCTTGATTGAGAAAGCTCTTCACTCCAGGCAAAATGTCACTGAATTTTTCCATCCTTGCATCTCAAAAACATTTGATAAATAAATAGCTAGCAAAGGATTTTTCTCTATTTAGTGTTTCTGTGATAAGGCCACCACCCCATCCTACCCCTGGGAGAATGCTTGCTTCCTTAACAAGTTGCTGATTGCTGAAGCAATTAGAGAATGAATGAATGAATGAATGCATGGATCTATCTATTACATTAACATTATTGTCTTGCAGCATTTTTGCAATGTTGCAAGAACCAGTAACATTTATCTTTTTTATTTCAAACGTCCCACTTTTTTGGATGAGATTTTAATATATATGTATGTATCCACAAAAATATGAAAAAATATATCCATTTTCCTTTTTAATCTATGTAACAAAACTTAAAAATGTAGGTATTAAATGAAACCAAAAAAAAAAAATTCCCATGTTTACCTGCAATATTCCATCAATGAAAACTAGTTCATTAATAATTTTATTGATATACATTCGTAAAACAAAAGAGAAAATCAATCATCAGCAACAGAAATGATGATGATGATGATGCTTAATTAAAACAAAAGAAAAGACAATAATAAATTACAGATTACAGTTTTTCAATTATGTGTTTTAAATTAATTAGAGAGTGAGGTAGATTGGACAAATCAAAAATAGGCATTTCTATTCAAATAATCAATTATTAATATGGAATTTCAACATTATCTATCAGAAAAATGGAATTCCTGAACAGAGTTCGATGAAAATGACGCAGAGGGCAACAAATCCTCAGGAATAATGGAACCATGCTTTCTTGGAATTTTTAGCACCTTTTATTTTCGGAATTTCAACTTTACAACTTAAACTAAACTTCTCATCTCGAATTGCAGGAGGCATAGCTACTCGTACATTGACCATTGGGCTTTGGCTACAACTTTGTACATGTTCCATGAAGTGAAACGAAGGGAAATGAAATCGAAATTTGAAATTGCATCGGACTGGAAATGAAATCTCGAGTTGCAAAGGCAAGATTTCATGTTTCCAGATCGTTGTTGCCTGTTGAAAAGACAGAATTGCAAGTTCAAAGCCAAATTTTCGAATTTCAATTAGTTTTTTTTTTTATTTCTGTTTCAAAGTGAAAATATCGAATTCCAAAATGAAATTTTCTTATTTCTTAGACAATTACGTAGGCCACTCCAGCTTTTGTGCAAACACCCTTTTTGTTCTGCCTCTTTTGTATATTTGCAGTCGAAATTAGGTATCATTTTTAAGCTTGGGATGTCAGCATACTAGCTGTGACATTTGTTTCCGATTCCCTTTACTCGGTTATGTCCTTTTGCTCCATTTAGTGACTCCTAAATTGGCTTGTGCTTAAAAACCATGAACTTTACTAATGAACATGTTCATTTAAACGACTTTAAACATTTCAAACTTCAAGAGGATGCAAGGAAGATCCATTCCAATTTGATACAAGTTAATGGTGATCGTTGTTGTTCGTATGACAGAAAAGCCAGATGTATTCGCCTATTTAAGGATGTTTGCTGTGACCTGAAAGATGACCCTTGTCTGGGGCCCAGTAAAGAGATCGTAAACGAACAAACAATTGCTGTTGTGGGAGTTCTGATTGCTGGTGATCCACATGTTACCATCCAGAACATCATCTCGGTAACTGATCTCATTATTGGGAAGTTTGCAGGATAATCCGTGATCATATTAACCCGAAAAAGATCTGTGCCCAATGAATTCCCGCAAGTCCACAAGAATGGATTTGGCACAAAAGGAACATTTTTCCTGCATGACAAATGTCATCACTCACAAAACCGCTGAAGTTAGAGAATTCCTGGCGCCGAACAAAATTACTGACCTAGGAAATCTGCCACACAGTCCAGACTTGCCTTCATGCAACAACTGGTTATTCCCAAAATTGAAATCTGCAATTGCTGGGTAACCAATTAGATGCATTCTTCAAGCCCTGGCAAAAGCTGTTAATTCAGAGCTAAAAAGGATACCTACCCCCTGCTGAGTAGCAGCCATTCAAAAGTTGGATTTTGCTGTTGCAATGATGCGTCGAGGTTGAAGAAGAGTAGTTTGAAGGAATAAGATCAAAAAAGGTATGAACCACCCATATTTCTCAAATTCCTGGACCTGTTTGCACGAAAGCTGGAGTGACCTACGTATTCGTATTTTGAGTTGCAAAGTCCAAATTTCGAACATCAATGTCAAAATTTCGAGTTCCATGGTCAAAATGTCGATTTAAAAGTCCTTATTTCGAGCTGCAAAGTTAACTTTCAGTTGGAAAAGAAGAAATTTCGAGTCCCAAAGTCAAAATCCGCAATCATCATTTGGAGATGCGAAGTGCAAATAATTTCGAGTTGCAATGCAAATCCACAATGTGGAAAGGTTGGAGATGACACAAAACAAAAGATAGATGCCTGCCTGCCTGTGTCAGTTCGATTGTGAAATGAATTGTTTAATTGTTGGTTGGTACAACAGCAAAGCAAATGGTTGTTTGTTCCACAGACATGCTCATAGTGCAAAGGACAAAAGTCGAGTCATAACGAATTTAATGTACAAGCTTGTTTATGTATGCAAAAATAACAAAACTCTAATCAGAAAATACCAAAAACTTACCTGAGCGTTACAAGTTGAAAAACTATATGTAAAAAACAACAAACAAACAATGTAATCCAATCAACAAGGAACAAGATGCAAAGTCTGCAGTAAAACATGAAGTCAGCACATGGAAAAACTGGATAAAAAATAATATAACACCTGGGTATTGTACAAAAAATAATAAAATATTCCAACAATCACAATTCACAAAAAACAATGGCAGCAAAGAAAAGAAAAGAAAAGAAAAGAAAAGAAAAGAAAAGAAAAGAAAAGAAAAGAAAAGAAAAGAAAAAAAATGCAAGAACTTTTAAAATGATGAAATAGAAGCAAATGAAAATGAAATGGTGCGTTTGCTGAAATGAAGATGGGCAAGTACTGATGATGATAGTTTCAGACTGTGAAGACATACACATGTGGTGGGGGTGGGTGGTGGGGGCAAGCAAACACACACACACACACACACATGCCAGGCATCAATCCATTCACAACAACCACATGCACACAAATTCCTATGCGAAAGGAGTCAAGGCTTGGCTTCATCTATCAAAACATGGATGATAACAGAACAGAACAGAACAGAACAGAACTTGCAACGAGAAAAAGCTTGGAAAAATGGAATTTGCGGAAAAGCAGCACCAAAATGAGAAAGACGATGGAGATGATCTTATCATGACTGATGTGAGTCTGCTCCTGCTGTCCGGTCGGTCTTGGTGTATGAGTTGACAAACATAATTCAGCAAAACAAGAGGACAATCAATGCTGGAATCCTCCAAGAAAGGAAAGCTCTAGCATATGAGGAAAAGAAATTATTCACACACCACCAATAATTGGAATTGTTTAGATAAAAACGTAAATGTTTGCAGGCATATGGAGGTTGCAGTCCACCCATCACATGTGAAGCAAGGCAAGGCAAGGCAAAGCATGGAAACAGAAGAAAAATGACAAAAGAGAAAAGGAGTTATTGGAACTGGTCCTACTGATGTCTGGTCCTACTGATGTCTGGTCCAACCGTAACCTAGTCCTACCGTAATCTGGCCCTACCGTAATGTGGTCCTATCATAACCAGGTCCTACCGTAACCTGGTCCTGTCGTAACCTCGTACTACTGCATCTTGATCCTACCGTTACCTGGTCCTACGGAAATTTCGCCCAACCGACCCAAAATCTGGCCCAATTGAAACCAAGTCCTACTGTGATCTAGTCCAAAATCCATGTACAGCAGCGAGAAAATTAATTGTACCACATATGGTGGCTTTTCTCTCTCGAATTTTTGGGAAAAAGTCAATCCCATCAAAATTGGCATTGCAGCAACGATTTAATGCATATTTTCGTGCAACAAAATCCGAATTCTTGAATCTGAAATCAACACAACTCTCCCAGTTTCCTTGAAGGATCGAAAAACCGGCATGGATTTATGGCACGAGTAATTTTCTCGCTACTGTACAGTGTCCAAGTGGTAGTTGTGGTGTTTTGTTACTGCTCCTGAATGGTGCCCAGCTGCAGTTCGTATGATCAGGCCCTGCTACTACATGGCCAAACCACAACTCAGGCATTTACGTTTGGTATAAAACTACTCAACTTCCTAAGCGCAAACATTGAGGAATTCGGAAAAAAATGCGATTTGGCTTTTAGTCTCACCGTAACCTGGTCCTACGGTAATCTAATTCAACCGTAACCTGGTCCTACGGTAATCTGATTCAACCGTAACCTGGTCCTACGGTAATCTAATTCAACCGTAACCTGGTCCTACGGTAATCTAATTCAACCGTAACCTGGTCCTACGGTAATCTGATTCAACCGTAACCTGGTCCTACGGTAATCTCATTCAACCGTAACCTGGTCCTACGGTAATCTAATTCAACCGTAACCTGGTCCTACGGTAATCTGATTCAACCGTAACCTGGTCCTACGGTAATCTAATTCAACCGTAACCTGGTCCTACGGTAATCTAATTCAACCGTAACCTGGTCCTACGGTAATCTAATTCAACCGTAACCTGGTCCTACGGTAATCTGATTCAACCGTAACCTGGTCCTACGGTAATCTGATTCAACCGTAACCTGGTCCTACGGTAATCTAATTCAACCGTAACCTGGTCCTACGGTAATCTAATTCAACCGTAACCTGGTCCTACGGTAATCTGATTCAACCGTAACCTGGTCCTACGGTAATCTGATTCAACCGTAACCTGGTCCTACGGTAATCTAATTCAACCGTAACCTGGTCCTACGGTAATCTAATTCAAACCGTAACCTGGTCCTACGGTAATCTGATTCAACCGTAACCTGGTCCTACGGTAATCTAATTCAACCGTAACCTGGTCCTACGGTAATCTAATTCAACCGTAACCTGGTCCTACGGTAATCTGATTCAACCGTAACCTGGTCCTACGGTAATCTAATTCAACCGTAACCTGGTCCTACGGTAATCTAATTCAACCGTAACCTGGTCCTACGGTAATCTGATTCAACCGTAACCTGGTCCTACGGTAATCTAATTCAACCGTAACCTGGTCCTACGGTAATCTAATTCAACCGTAACCTGGTCCTACGGTAATCTGATTCAACCGTAACCTGGTCCTACGGTAATCTGATTCAACCGTAACCTGGTCCTACGGTAATCTAATTCAACCGTAACCTGGTCCTACGGTAATCTAATTCAACCGTAACCTGGTCCTACGGTAATCTGATTCAACCGTAACCTGGTCCTACGGTAATCTGATTCAACCGTAACCTGGTCCTACGGTAATCTAATTCAACCGTAACCTGGTCCTACGGTAATCTAATTCAACCGTAACCTGGTCCTACGGTAATCTGATTCAACCGTAACCTGGTCCTACGGTAATCTGATTCAACCGTAACCTGGTCCTACGGTAATCTGATTCAACCGTAACCTGGTCCTACGGTAATCTAATTCAACCGTAACCTGGTCCTACGGTAATCTAATTCAACCGTAACCTGGTCCTACGGTAATCTAATTCAACCGTAACCTGGTCCTACGGTAATCTGATTCAACCGTAACCTGGTCCTACGGTAATCTGATTCAACCGTAACCTGGTCCTACGGTAATCTAATTCAACCGTAACCTGGTCCTACGGTAATCTAATTCAACCGTAACCTGGTCCTACGGTAATCTGATTCAACCGTAACCTGGTCCTACGGTAATCTAATTCAACCGTAACCTGGCCCTACGGTAATCTAATTCAACCGTAACCTGGTCCTACGGTAATCTAATTCAACCGTAACCTGGTCCTACGGTAATCTGATTCAACCGTAACCTGGTCCTACGGTAATCTAATTCAACCGTAACCTGGTCCTACCGTAATCTGAATCAACCGTAACCTGGTCCTACGGTAATCTGATTCAACCGTAACCTGGTCCTACGGTAATCTGATTCAACCGTAACCTAGTCCGACTGATATTTAGTCCCATCGTGATCTGGTCCTCCCATGACCTGGAACTTGTGTTACGTGGACCAAATGAGATTTAGATAGACTTTTTACCAGATGCCAAAGAAAAGTAGGACCAGACCAGATTAGAGTGGGATCAGTTTGCGGTCAGACAGATCAAACAGCAGTAGGACCAGGTCTGTTCCACACAAATAGCAGCCTGGAATGGAGTGGGGGTTGGTAGAGCAGGCAAAATGATTAACATGGCAACACAAATATAATTGAATTGATGGATTTTGCACTTTCAAGAAAATTAAGAGACACTTGCACACACTTCATAAGAGAATTGGAGATCCGAGATCAGATGATATCTTTGCTTTTTTTTAAAAAAAAAAAAAGGTTTCACACAAAAAGGTATGGAGACGTCATAGGAGATGACAATTTCAATTTGCAAAATAAACGTCAAACAACTCGGATGATGTCAAGATGGAACAATAAGCTGCCGTTTGTTGTTTTTTGTACTTTGTGTCTTTGCCAGTGTTGACCCTTGTGTACAAGGGTCAACACTCACACAATCAGAAATTTTGTACATTTCTGATTAGGAAACAACCAAATCTTTCCAAATTTGTTGTTGAATAATTTCTGTTTTATGTGACCTTCTTAAAAAAAAAAAAAAAAAAAATGCACATAAAAATAACAAAAACTGAAGATGCATCCCTTTACCTTGATCCAAGCATTCTTAGCAAGTATTGCAGTTTATCATGCCAAAATGCTAGAAAACTCGAGCACCTGCTACACTCTCGTCACGTAGGTGGGCAGTTTGTTATCATCCGACTGTTTGTTTCATCATCATCACATTATCATTTCATTTTGGTAATCATCTTTTACATACGGAGTCCCATCTAAACAGGATGATGGTGATGATGATGCTATCGGAGAGAAATCATCACCGAGGGAGGTGGTGCTACCTTGCCGAGGTCAGGTCAGGTGTGATGTGAGGAGCAATGATGTGACACCTTTTTTTTTGGCAAAGTAAAATAAAGTGCAACATAGCAAAAAAAAAAAAACGAACGACGAAGAGCCACGTGGGAGGCAATTTAAACAGTTTTACACAATGTAATTACATAATAATATGTATTTAATCCTAGTGCAAAAATGAATAAACATGGGCATTTTCTTAATTAACTATGAGAAAGTCAATAGACATTTTTTGTTTGTTTTGTACGAATGACGTTTTTTGTTTTTTTAGTCGAATCTCGTCATGAATAAAAGGCACGTTTTTGTGTTTTTCCAACAAAGACATCATTTGGCAAAGACAGACAGACAGTAAGCACTGTAGAAATGGAAAAGGAAGAGAGAATGGCAGAATAAGAAAATTATGATTTTACAAAGGATGACGTTTGATGAGAGCAAAAAGAAGAAGAGATGAGAAGAGAAGAAAGGAGAGGAAGAGAGAAACAGAGAGGTGAAATTTGGAAGCGAAGGAGGGAGGAAGGAAGGTTGACGTTTGAATAGAAAAGGAGGAACAATAGAAAGAAAGAAATAAAGAAACGCAGGAGGAAGAGAATTCAGTCCAACACAGAAAATGACAAAAAGGCATGTGGATGAAGCAGGCCAAGATGAGCCGAACCAGCCGACAAATGACAAATAGCAAAGGAAACAGAAAGAGTAAAGAACAGAGAAAAAAAAGATAAAAAAAACAAGAGTGAGTTAGAAAGACTCAAATAAGAAGAGGAAGAAGAAGAATGGTCGGGAGAGAGAGAAAGAGAAAGAATCTGTTGTGTTTAGTTAGGTTGTCAGACAATACAATTTTATGACCTTGATCATAATTAAAATGTGAGCAGAGCATAACCAGGGTTGATACTTGATAACAATTATTTGGAAAAAAATTTCCCAAGTATTCCAGTTTTTACAGGTGTCTAAATCCAGTTTTTCCAGGGTTGCTGCAGGCTCCAGCATCCGTGTGCTCCGTGATATCGGTACCAAATAATAGCATGGGGCAATGCACCGATCGTTGTGCACCCATAGACCTCGTGGGGCCTGTCAACCCCGCAGGGGAGGACCCCGGCCGGGATCCAATGGGGGTTTGTGAGGGGAAGCCCGCAAACGCCAAAGATATGCTCCAAAAATTTCTTCCTGAAAACTAGTCCTACACACAAGGAAACTAGTCCTGGTCCTATACAAAAAACGGTGTCAAACATACTTCGCCCAAGAATAACCCAACTTTTCCAGAAGAGATTCAAATGTTCCCTACTCCCAAAAACAAGATTTTTGCAGGTCCACATAGGATACAACCTGTGTGTGAACATGGCAGATGACAAATTATGTTTCAGTAATTATGTTAGTGTGGGAAACCTGGGGAAATCACAGAATCATGACTCAATTTGAGCTAATTGCTTTCATCTCACTGAAAATTCACATGCAAATGGAAAATGGGTTGATGAAATCAATTAATTTCTCAGGTTTTTCCTCATACGTATTGGGCAGTTTTTATGTTCTGTCAGTGCACCTTTTTGAAGATCTGAGTTTTAACACGGTGTTACTTCTGCATCAATCATGTAAACAAACACCTCTATTTCCCCTTGATTTAGCTGTGTTTTAGGTGGTTTTTTTGTCCTTGTCAACTGAGATTCTTTAGTTTTCCCAGGCCAATATTGGTCGGTGATTTCAAGAAAGAAATTTCAAAAAAAAAAAAAAAAAAAAAAAAAAAAAAAAAAAAAAAAACAGTTGAGAACAACAATTTGCATTCGATTTAAACTTGGGTCAATTCCTAATCCAAATCCACAACAATATCTCAGTTGTGAAGATGGGAGACAGTGTTAGTGCTTGATCTCTCTCAGAGCTGTCGCCAGGTGGATGCGTTAACTTAAAGAAAAGGAAGAGAGACAGTGATAGCTGATGAAGGACACCCAGGTCGCCTGTTCGACGTCACCACCAACGAGCCAAGTCAATGTTTGCTGCTTGAGGAAGCTGGCAGATCTGATTTTCGTTGCATAGCAGTGCCCAACAATTGGCGGTACAGGAGTATGCACAACCCCCAATTCCTTACTTCCATTTTCCCACTGAAAGAAATGTCACCAATTGGCCTGTATTCTTTATTCGGGAATTTTCGTTCAAAACGGATTCTGATAGATGAGCACCCATTTGCAGTGAGCTTCAATGGTCTTCTTATTCTTCTTTGCTAGTCGTTATGGGGAGAAGTGAGTTATTTTTCTGATGAGTTTAATGTAACTATCCACAAATAACCTAAAATAAAAAAAAACCTGGGAATTACTGGGCTCATGTTGACTAGTTGGTCCCTCAGATTTGTTATCACTGGGGAAAGTAAAAGTTGATGATTGAAAAATGCAGAAATAAGAATATAAAATTTGAAATTTTCAAAAAATTTGTTTTGAAAATTTCGAAATTTGAAAATTTCGAAATTTGAAAATTTCGTCTTGCAAAGGGTGATTTTCCAGGGTATTTGCCAAAATTCCCTGACGATTCCAGGTTTTCCAGGGTCTCCCAAAAAATCCCAGAATATTCCAGGTTGGTAGCAACCATGATAACATTCAAACAGTGACATTGAAAATTCATTTTCTTTTTCACTTCCCGAGATTCTCTTATTCGGATGGACAAAATGAAACAGACTTGTATTTTTTGTAAGAAAAGAAAGAAATGTAAGAAAGAAAGAAATGGATCTTGTTACTATGATGTAGAAGCAAAATGTTTTGCAATAATAATAATTGTATGCATGTACAGATCAGAAGGTAGTGGGAGTGGGTGTATTCACTTCCGTTACAAATGCAACAAAGAAACAAACAAAGTAACTTGGATTGATTTTGCCAATCACAATATCAGCATCATCAGCAGAAAATGATGTGGCATCACTGAACACTGATGTAGCAAGGATGCGTTGCCGTTGCATTAGTGGCTCCATCCCATTTGATGGTGTGTCTGGTGTCACGGACATGTGGGGCTGATGAAGGCAGACATGTTTTGTTTGGGTTTTTTTCAGCAGTTAGTCCCCTTTGTGCGGTTGGATTCTGTTTTTTTTTTGAGATTTGACCTAGGTATCTGAGGTAGACTGTCTCACAGCTGCAGGTGAGTTTGTAGACACTAGATTTCCTCAATCTAAATAGGCTGGGGTCTTTCTCTATGGTGGTCCAGAAAAGCTGACGAGTTTTCTCAGGGAAATTAACACTGTTGAGATACCTTCCAATCCATGGTTGTTGAAAACTCATTGCAGGACAAATCAGTCATGGAGTGCACATGGCAGTGAAAAATAAGCATGGAGCAATGGAGGGGCGGGGGTGGATCAAAAATATTTTTTATCGTCTTCGCAAAGACACCGACCGGCAACCTCTTGGCAGACAAGCAACCGGGAAAAAGTTGACCAAATTTGTGTAAACCTAAAAAGTGATCTTTTCTCGAAATTTTTGATGAAGGGTTTTAGCTGTGTCTTTTCAAGCAAAGACTCACTTACTATTTCCTTATCCATTGACCATTGTCAGCAACTTGAATTCCAATCAGAAGTATCACTGATCGTCATTACTTATCGATTTCGGATATCCGGGGTATCCTTTATCAAAGGCTTCACAGACGCAAAAAGGGACGAGATGGACCATGGAAACACGTGTTGTCAGTCGGTTGAATAAAAACAAAAAGGAAGTTGGATTCGTCGGCTGCTAAATGTTGAGTCGATCGGGTGGTCGGCGTATTTTGGTTGGCCTGGACTTGCGAAGGAGCAAAGTTGTTGCCGCCATGTGGTTCTGAGGAATCTGGTCTGACAACGTTGGTGGATCCTTAGGGTACAGAGTGGCTGGTGGAGTTTTAAACTGTTTTTTTTTGGCAAACAACAACATTGAGCAGCCGACAAATGCAACTCCTTTTTGTTTTTATTAAACGAACTGACAACACGTGTTTCCATGGTCCATCTCGTCCCTTTTTGCGTCTGTGAAGCCTTTGATAAAGGATACCCCGGATATCCGAAATCGATAAGGAATGACGATCAGTGATATTTCTGATTGGAATTCAAGTTGCTGACTATGGTCAATGGATAAAGAAATAGTAACTGATCTTTTCTCCTTAGGCTGTCATCACGTGACTGCCCTTAAGTGATGTTGCACTCACATAACAATCGTCCGCAAGAGGTTAAAGTTGAAAAATATCGACCAACTAGTGTCATTTGCATTTTCTATTGTGAGTCCTTATCTGAAGCTTAAAAAGTGTCGAACACGGGTGCCAAATGGAACGTGCACTGTGTGTGTGTGTCTGTGTGTGAACAAGATTAGGAACACATTATTGTAAAAAAAAACCCCAAATGAAAAATGTGGCAAAATATGAATGACAGAAAAAAGAACAGTTTCTCAATTAATTCTTCAATCACTTCTCGACCCGATCAATCCACATGTTCAAATGGAATATCGATTTAGTTGTGTGTGTTTATCTATCTATCTATCAAAGAGGGACCAGACAGGGCCACCTTGATGGCAGCAGGCAACAAATAAAGCAAAAGCAAAAGCGGAAGTGCGAATAACTTTAAAAAGAAGAAGAGGCATTGCTAACAGAACAGAACAGATATGCAATGACAAGCCAACAAATCAAAACAGAATGATAGTAAGACAAACACAAGTCAAGCAAACATAACAATGCCAAGAGCTTCTTTTGCCTTTGCGAACAAAAGCAGAGAGGGGGAGAGAGAGGGAGAGAGAAGATGTCATCAGTGCAGGCAGACCGAATAATATAATAACAACGGAATGCAAACGAAACAATTGCATGCGCATGTGCATGCCTCTCATTGCTCACATTGCTAAGTCAAAAGGGTCTCTCTGCCAAAAGCCAGTTGATAACGATGTCGATAAGTCTGTATACAGACAAATGGTGTTTTCTAAAATTCTTCATTCTTTTCTACCTAATCTTTCTTCATCATTTGTCCTGATCTCTTTTTTAGATGAAGATGACCGTAATCTACCAACTCGTAGCTGAAAGGAATGATAACTGATTGATAAAATTTAACTGAAAAAAAAAAAAACAATCCTGGATATCAGCACAGATTCCATACATTTTGGATTGGAATTTAATCCTGAAGACCCTGTCGACAATTTTAATAAACAATAAGTTTAGTACATAAATGCAGCTGAATGTAAACCCTGAGTGAGATAGACATACAATGACAAAAAAAAAAACACAAATGAGCCGCAGCCATTTATCTCATTTCATTTACGAGATGCGAGGACACAGAATTAAACACTGCAGAAAACTTATCACATTCACACTTCTGTAACAAATGCTCAATCCAAATAACTACGAGTACAAGAGTAAAAAAAAAAGAACAGGCAGAACGGAACTGCAACAAACAAACAAACAAACACTAAGCAAGCTGTGCAGTCTTCTTCTTCTTATGTCGTTCCACTGTCACTTCTAAGTAAACACTTTCGCCATCGGTGTCTGTGGTCTCCTCCAATAACGTTGCTTTGCTTGCCTTTGCCGTTGCTGTTGTTGTTGTTAACAGACTGTCGACCGCATCCATCTTCCGGATCCAACCTTTTGCTGTTTGCACCGACACTGCCACTGCCATGACAGGAAGGAGAACGAGATGAAGAGCAATCGTCAGGGAGAGAGAGTAGAGAGACCTGAGTTTCATCATCCAAATTGGCATCATTCGGACAATAGTTTTTAATGTCTAACGGGTCACCACCACTTTGTCTTCTAGCGTTACATGATAACGTTGGTGGTGGTGGTGGTGAGATACCAGTGTCAATGATCCCTGAATAGTGGCAAATCTGGTCAAGCATGTTCAGCTTGGCATTGGAATTGGCATTGTTGTTGTCATTGGCAATGTTGTTGCGTGGATGCTTGACTTTCTTTTCCTTCGACCGTTTCAAAGCACCGTTTCCATTTCGAAGCTCTGGAGGAGATGGAGATGGAGAGAGTTCAAGTATTCCACATCGAACCTAGATCAAGGAAGGAACAACAAACAATAGGTACCTATAATTTGAGAATGGTGCTCCTATGACTGCAATGTCATGTCATGTGGGTGGTGGTTCTGCATCAATTCTGTCATTTGTTGCATTTGCAAGTATTTTCATACCCCCTTCCCCTGCCCCCTCCCCCTGGAATTGCATGGAAATGAATGCCACATAACATAAGTGTAAAGATCATTGCCAGCTGATTTGCATGACGTAGGCCTATCGTGGCTAGGTCATTTCCAAAAATGGTAGCCTCTTGATGCTTAAAAAACACACTTTCCAGTAAAAGCAAGAAAGTTCCGAGTAAAGTGGCTGTAATTTTTTACTTTTGGCACCGCAAATCACTAACCAGCCATGCCTTTTTGGTACCAAGTCCATAGTGTGGGTATATTTTTTTTAAATCATGTGCTGCAGGAATTCGAAACACCACACCCCCACGTATGGAGGGTTTGGTCAACCTTCAGCTGGGGCCAAAAACTTTTTAGAAAGAGAAAAGAGAAAAAGGTTAAGTAACAGAACATGAAACACAAACACTGGAATAAAATAAAATAGAGCAATAGAAAACCAAAATTTCAGCAGAACAGATACAGTTGGGCAGGGAAAGTGTATCTGTTCAGGGGGTAGCACGACAGCAGACTGATGCCCAGTTTATCCAACGATAGTTAACTTTAATCAATGGTTAAATGACACTTAACTATCGATTTTGGATTTTCCATCGTTAGTTAAATTCGTTATAAAAATAATTATTATTAGTATTATTTTTGTAAAATTTTCAAGGTGAAACTCGGGACAAGCCCGGAACTGAGGACCGCATGGGCCGAAGCCAAGTAACGATCCTGCTCAATGGGGTGTCACGCAGCTGGAGGGGATTGCACTGTTTCGGACTGATAGCTTGCACTGCGCGGACAAACTCAAAACACATCTTTCGTCACGAAGCTTTGTAAAGGCTGGTGCAACTCTTATAAGTTCCATAACCGAGGACATGTTGCTGCAGCGGAAAGTGCACACCAGTTTGGGAGTTTGTTACCGGGATATACAGCCAATGTGATGGTGAGCCGGGTGCTGGGGTACACAAAAGATACCCAGCGTGGCTAAATGGTGATTGATAACTTGATGTGGCAAGCAATCGT
This sequence comes from Sinentomon sp. SZTP_YWyxl, assembly GCA_030068105.1. Lineage (NCBI taxonomy): Eukaryota > Metazoa > Arthropoda > Protura > Sinentomata > Sinentomidae > Sinentomon > Sinentomon sp. SZTP_YWyxl. Next base: position 24,303 of record JASGXE010020438.1, read on the forward strand.
ATAGTGATTGCATGATATTATTATTATGTAGGTATTTCAAGTGATTTTAGTCTCGGGTTTCCCCGGTTACACCCACCGCACGGGCCGAAACCAAGTAACGGTGAGGGTTTGCACTGCGGCTCTCAGATTCACACTTCCACCGGGTAAATGCAGCGTATGAAGCTGATGAAGGTGATTAAGAAGTGCAAAGCTTCACGCCGTGCACCATTCCAGCAACCAGCTCAACCAACGGCGGTAAAGTTGGGCACGCCTCACAGATGAGATGGACACTGGAATGGCAAAGATTTTGGTTGGGTTACAGCGGACCTTCATGACAGTGAGGGACCACATATGGCTATAAGACCAGCAGGCAGGAGCAGGCTATAGTGGGCCACACCAAAGGGTGCAGCAACACGTCCAAACAAGCCCCGACCACCAGGCATCACAGCACGTACGTGGACAGGAAACAAGAAGATATTTTAGGAAAGGAACAGAGAGTTTAGAACAGCGAGAAAGTGAGACAAGGTGCCACAAACCAAGCAAGCGGTAGTGGGCCCTGCCAGAGGGCAGCGCAACACGTCCCATCAAGCACAGCCACGTCGCACCAGGTCTCCAGTGTATGAAAAGGAGAGATTTAGGATAGGACTGAATAGATTTTTAGAACAGAGATAGCGAGAGGACAAAGTGAAGGTCAATTTGCAGCCCGTAGTCATTTATTATTATTATTAGTTTTAATTTGCATGGACTTCTCCTGCGCAAATTACAATGTGGATAGCACAAACAATAGCAACCAGAAGGCATTGTCATAGTGTGAAACAAAGACAACATGAATCAAAACAACGTGTAATTTATCCAGACAGGATAAAAACTAGATTAATTCGTCCTCCGCATAATATTTCTCTTAAACGTTGCCATGGAAATTAACCAATCGATAGTTAAACTTAACCATTAGTTAGATTTAACCTGTGGTTAAGTTCTTCTGTTTATTGAACAGTAGCCAGAGCTTAACCTATGGTTAAAATCCAGTAATCAGTGGTTAACTTTAACCATCCCTTTTTCGCTGATTAGCCGTTGGGATGCTCTTATGTGTCGGCTGTGTAAAATGAGAACAAAACTGATAATCATTAATTTCATGTAAGACGACTCAAAATGCAGAATCGAGCAGACTTTTTTGTCAACAATCAAAAAAATATTCGGTTTTCTCGGGAAATGCTCTCTTGCCATTCATCTCATCTGAGGGTGGTCTGCCTTTCCAAGATGGTGGGTAGGTACCTACTTGCGGTTTTGGCATTGATGTCCTGTCGTGGTTTCCTTTTTCTGCCATTCTTCCATCGATATACGTACCTAATATCACAACGCAGAAAGTTTGGACTTCAACTCTGCAACCTTTTTCTCCGAAAAGGTCAATCTGCGGGAAAGGTAGTTTTTATTCCAGAAGGCTGTGTACCTTTACTTTTTCGAAAAAGCAAAACATCCTTATTGTTCAATTTGCACCACGTCTGCAAACGGCGATTCATCAAGGTGAGCGTTTTACAAATTTTTCACTCACTGCGGTGGATCAAATTGCGGATGGGATTTCTGAAGCTTTGATTCAAGCTAAAAGGAAAGTGAGAAAAGCACAGTTCCGTTGCCATGGAAACCATTCGATTTCTGATTTCTGAAGTGCTGCTCAATTTTGCAGAAATGACAGAATGAGGCCGCGGAGATTTTTATTTTGAAGGAATTTGGCCGTTTTTCTGAATTTTTCAGTGTCCAGCAAGCAACCGACGACCCAAATTATTGGCAAGGATGTTTCACAGGCTTCACAAGGTTGGAATTAAACGCAGCGTTCAAAATAAATTCCATGGGTTGAATAAATTACGACACATGAAAATGCCAACTTTTTACGCAAATTCTTCGTGTTTCATCTGTTCCGAGATGTGCTTTCTTCAATTGAAAGGATTGAAATGGACAGTGAATTGGGAGTACAATAAAAAATCGCAAAAGAGCCAAAACACTGCGTAAAATGCAAACACTGCGTGCTCTGATCCGCACGACATGCACCTTTTCAACAACAGTGCCGACGCAGAAATCAGCGCAAATTGTTGCTAATTTGTTTTAAAATGCGTTTCCATGACAACAATGAGATAGAAAAACGCGAAGCCAATAAAAATAAAACACTTCGGACAAGTTATGAAACACGTAAAAATGGGTTTGGCAAGAAGCAAAAATAAATGTTGAGAAAAAGTGCGAATTTCGATGGTTAAAAATGGCCGCCAAATTTGTCGAAATTGTGCTTAACCATAGGTTAACCTATGGTTAACTTGCTAATCAATGATTAGCTAACTATAGGTTAAAAGTGTCAATAAACCAAACTCGTTAACTAGAGTTTAACCATTGGTTAAATAACTAATCAATGATTAGCTAACCATAGGTTAACTAGAGTTTAACTATCGTTGGATAAACTGGGCATTAACCTATAGTTAGCTAATCATTGATTAGCAAGTTAACCATAGGTTAACCAATGGTTAAGCACAATTTTGACAAATTTGGCGGCCATTTTTAACCATCGAAATTCGCACTTTTTCTCAACATTTATTTTTGCTTCTTGTCAAACCCATTTTTCCGCGTTCCGTAACTTGTCCGAAGCATTTTATTTTGGTTGGCTTCGTGTTTTTCTATCTCATTGTTGCCATGGGAACGCATTTTAAAACAAATTAACAACGATTTGCTCTGATTTTTGCGTCGATACTGTTGTTAAAAATGTGCTTTTCGTGCGGATCAGAGCACGCAGTGTTCGCATTTTTACGCAGTGTTTTGGCTCTCTTGTGAATATTTTTTCATTTCACTCTCAATTCACTGTCCATTTCAATCCTTTCAAGAAAAGAAAGAACATCTAGAACAGATGAAACACGAAGAATTTGCGGGAAAAGTTGGCATTTTCATGTGCCGTAATTTATTCACAACCCATGGAAATACGAATAATTTTGAACTGAAACGCTGCGCGTAATTCCAACCTTGTGAACGCATTTATGAAACATCACCGCCAATAACTTAGGTCGTCCATTGCTTGCTGGTCACTGGAAAAAATCAGAAAAACGGCCAAATGCCTTCAAAATAAAAATCTCGGCGACTGCCAGTGTGGCCTCATTCTGTCATTTTCAGCCAAATTGAGCAGCACTTCAGAAACAAGAAATCGAATGGTTTCCATGGCAACGAAACTGTACTTTTCCTGCTTTCCTTTTAACTTGAATCAAAGCTTCAAAAATTCCATACGAAATTTGATCCAACAATGATGAGTGAAATTTGTGAAACGCTCACCTTGATGATATCCAAAATAATTTGGACTTCGGCAGCCGTTTGCAGACGTGATGCAAATTGAACAATGAGGCCGTTTTTCCTTTGGAAAAAGTAACGGTGTATGGCCTTCTGGAAAAACTATACCTTTCCCGCAGATTGATCTTTTCCGAGAAAAAGGTTGCAGAGTTCACCGGGTTGAATTCCAAACTTTCTGCGTTGTGATAAACGTATGTCGATGGAAGAATGGCAGAAAAAGGGAACCACGACAGGACACCAAATGCCAAAACAGCATGTCTCCCAACAGCTAATCAGCGAAAAAGGGATGATTAAAGTTAACCACTGATTACAGGCTTTTAACCATAGGTTAAGCTTTAACCACTGCTCAATAAACAGAAGAACTTAACCATAGGTTAAATTTAACTAATGGTTAACTTGAACTTTCGATTGGTTAATTTCCATGGCAACGAATTTAACTAACGATGGAAAAACCAAAATCGATAGTTAAGTGTCATTTAACCATTGATTAAAGTTAACTATCGTTGGATAAACTGGGCATAAATGAGTTGAACCTGGTGGTGAGTTGCAATGGGGAACACTGTTGATGCCCGCCATTCAATGATTTTTAAAGCTATAGACAACAATTCGAAGTAGAAATTACAGTTTTTTTCATTATTGGACCAAGACATTTGATGCAGCGACATTTTTCTATATAAAAGCCTGTTTATATGGGCACGTACTACGCCTGTTTTGTGTGGCCCCCTTAAAAACAGATGTGCGTTTCACAGAATAATGCAGAATAGGTTGGTACAAGCAACATGGGCACCAACCAATGAGTTGACAACATCCAATAGGCTGCGAGTGAAGTAGTAAGGCATGGTTGTCTTTAATTAGTAAATTTCAAAAATGAAATGAAACCACAATAACCATGTCCTCAAAATAAAGCCAATGCTGATTCTGAAAGATTACATCGTCCATAACAAGTATACAACCATCTCTGTACCAACCTACCCTCTCTGTACCGATCAGCTGGCTCTTGCGGACCACTTCAAAGGTATTTTCTCAGCGAGTTGCGGGCCAACGTTGGATAGAAATTAGATACGATTATTTTGAGCATTTTTGCGATACACTTTGAAGCACACATGCATGTGATATCGGACAATATCGGAGAATATCAAAAAGTCCTTGAACATAGGCGACTTTAAAGGATTTGTTTTTTCAGTGGCCATCTAATTTTATCAGTTCTTGGTGCAACATCACGTGCCACACGAGTGTCATGATGTTTTGCGGCGCATGCTGCCATTGATTCTAAATGGCGCCTTAGTTAATAATGAACTCCTATGTTCGATGACTTTTGATGAGGAGTGTATTTGAATTAAAGAGCACGCTTGCTTTCATCTTCACAGAGTCCAGCAAATTGTTTTCAATAGAAATGCCTGTTAAAAAGTGTTACGATTGAATTTCGCTTTCAATGAATTGAATCGAATTTCTTTATTTTCGGAGCGAACTCCTTATCAAATTGAATATACAGACAACGAACACAACATTTACAACAAACAGAATGTCAAAAATAGAATGAACAAAACGTTTCAAAAGAGTTCATTTGCAAGATTAGTGAGTTTTGAATGTTTGATAAGTTTTCAATTTTAATCTAATTTTTGAACTTTCATATGGAGATGCGTAGACGACTTATTGCATACGGATTGGACATCCTGTCCAAATAAGATCACATCCAACAATCTTACACAATTATTGTACCAACCTTTATCGATAAATTTTGCAGATGAATCTTCATGATTTTTTAACTTATTTCGGTTAGCATGGTTTAATTTAATTTGATTTAATTTTTTTTTGTTGGCTGGAAAAATTTCAAGGTTATTAACATCCGGCAGCCACGACTCAGTGAGTAAAACAATACTAATTGTCTTGGAATCAATGAACTCTAATAGTTCTGCTCTTTTATGCAACGGGAGAATCGATCTGGCAATTACCAACAGGAGCCTGACAGACTGCGTTGAAACTTTTGGTTCATTTGATTTGGATTGCATCACAGGTGGAAGAGTTGGCGCAGCGGGAAGCACAAAAACGGAAGTTTGTAATGAAAAACCATTGTTGGTAGCCACCTGCTCAGCCGCTGATAGAAAAGCGGAATTTGAGGAACTAGAAAAGGCAGAAATTGAAGTTGTTAAGGGCACTCCGACTTGAGGGAAGGTGTCCCGCCCTCTTCTCGATACCGGCTTAAATCGAAAAAGGAGGACGATGGAAAGCGTCCATCCCGATGGCGGGAGAAGCGGAAGGAACAAAAACAGGATTTTGCAACGGAAAATACACTTTATAGTTGGACAGCTGCTTATGCATTTAGAGTAAAGAAGAATGTAAGGATGTTCAAAATACCGAGTTGGTGTAGATGGCCCTCCCACTCCCTCACATTGCACCAAGCTTGAATTGGGTCCCAAGTTAAACAAGAGAATATCGAGAATTATTGGTCTAACATTGGCAATTGACCAAGAGGTCAAGCTTGGTACACAACATATCGTGTTATTATGTGCATATTCGTGCCACCCTTTGAACTTCACACAAGTGACGTTGGTTTCGGCAGAAACAATTTCACCATTCCTAATGATAGGCCTATATCTAAAGCTGTTTTTTCTCATCATGGTATATCAACACACGCTGACATTGTGGCACAACATTTGCTTGTGGATTTATTACGTTCTCTTTGCTGGTTCGGCTTAATTTGCACGCTTATAAATATTTCATCCAAGATTGCTCTCTGTGGAATTTTTTTTATTGGTATGCCGCTTCAGGACTGTGTTGCATATACCTAAGCTGCGCCGCTGACTGCGTAAGATCCACCACCACAAAATAGCTATTTCCCTAAAGCATATCATGGGGCCGAGTATAAAGGCGACGGTACACGCGGAGTAAATAGTCCGACAATTTTCTTTTTGTATTCTTGTTTGCGAAACCTTTCACTTGATTTGCGACAGAACAGAACGCCGACCTCTCAGAAATTTGCCAGCGCTCGGACTCACTGCCACCATTCTCTTTTTCTAGGAGAGGCACCCCAAAAAAAACTCCCGGAAAATCAATTGTACTAAAGGGCAAAACCCTTGACGTGGCCTATTAGTTTACGTGTCCATCTCATTTTCGGGTTGTGGTGCTATAGCGGAGCCCTAGAAAATGGCGATCCTTGGAGCAGCATTTCCACGATTTGTACTTCCCACTTTGCAAACATTTTGGGGTGATGGGAACGGCATTTTTAACACTGAAAATTTTCAACCAAATTTACCACATTGTGTGCAGCTACCTTAAGTGATTGAGGCTCGCGAAGGTTGTTGTAGCAATGCACGCCACCAGCAATAATTGAAACAGCTATTTAGTGCCATCCCTTGATACGCTGCATAGTTTGGACAATGTGTAGGTATGAGTTTACGTGTAATATCTTCACTTGCGTTATGCTAATTCTGCCAATTGCTTTGTTGGGGTGTATTCGCATTGCTGACGACATATTCACTGTGGAAACTTCGCGTTTGGTGGCCCGTATGGTTGAAAACTTTTTTCTGGAAAGTTTTTCGTCGTTAAATTATTCTGAGTTTGTTGTTGAGGATAAATAACTTAAAACAGGCTTCTTGTGTCGCCGTCATGGTGGGACGTTGAAGTTCTGTGTCTATTGAAGTTCTGTAGCTAAAATCCTTGATCAGTACAGCAGTGACCTTCGGTCGTTCCACCATTAATTGGAAAGCTAAAACTTGGTATATTCGTTCGCCAGATAGGTCAATCTCACTGCCGTCTCTCTAGCTTTTGTGGCTGCGCTACAGATGAGTGGATTTCAAGCAAAAATGGCCGATGGTGTGGAATCTCCAAAGGTGACCAGATCAACCCCGATAACGACCAACTGTGACAGCGAAAACATCCTCTTCACCATAAGCTCAGAACTGCACCTCCCCCATGAAACTCCTCAGAAAACAGTCAGATTCTGGTCCCCACTAATGTCGAGGCGGGCTGAGCGTATGGTTCAAACGAGTTCCGTCCACCCATTTCCATCACCCGAAAAACTGAGGCGTGGCAGCAGCTCGGCACCTTCCTCACCCATGTCTCCTCACCTTAAAACCATTCTGCTTAATCCATTACAGCTACGCAAGCCCATCTCCACTCTGTCGATCCCCGCCGCCATGAAGGGTGGAAGCCAGGGGAGCAGAGGGGACTCGGGCCAGGAGGACGCCGGGATAGCACTGGTCGGAATCCACACAGGGTATCCAAAGTATACCGACGACCGGAAGCTTACCCTGATCGGCAAGGCGAGACCAAACGTCGGATACAGGCTCGGACGGAGGAAAGCTCTGTTCGAGAAGAGGAAGAGGATCAGCGACTATGCCTTAGTGATTGGGATGTTTGGGATCATAACCATGGTGCTGGAAAACGAGTTTGCAAGTGCCGGGGTCTACACAAAGGTAAGTGTTCGATTAACATTTTTCAACAATGCTCTTTCTGAATGCCCTCGTGAATCCAGTCATGGCGGTATTCCAAATTGCAACTCACCCTCTGGTTCAACTCTACAGCCATTTCAACAGACGGATGCATCTTAAGCAACAATGCAAAAGGAATGAATTGTGCATAGGTATGAAATTTTCGCAACACAAAGCTATCCGTTGAATAGGCTTTATTGAGTTAAACATGAGGATCAGTTGCAATGGGGAATACGGCCGTTGAATATACTATATTGCGGCAAAATTTGGTCTGTCCGATATTGAAAACCAGCAATGATTTTTCTTCCTGCGGGCCAAGTCCGATGTGTTATCGTCTGCATCACCGTAACTTTCAGAGCGCTGGCAGAGAACGATATGTTTCGTGTTACCACTGAACGGCTGGATTTTTCACATCGGTTATCATGGCCTTATTATGAAATCTGCTCTCTTTTTATAATAATTTTATAATTTTTATTATTATTATTCACAATACTGACACTAGGTTTCTGGTGACAGACAAAAAAAACAATCATTCAGTTAAACTGTCGTCATATCAAAATAAAAGCTTACAAAAGATTAAAAAAAAACAGACAAAAAAAAACGGATCAACACGAATCATCAGAAGTGGTGTGGCGCCAGGAGATGTCGAGATCGTGAGATAAGTTGTGAAGTTGCGGGGAGAGCATTCCAGTCCCGAATAGTTTTTGGGAAAAATGAATTAAAAATAACATTTGTTTTGAAAATCGGGGTGGAAACAACAAGTCCGTTACCTGTCCTGCGTTGTGTGGGTTTTAAAAAATATCAATTTGGTAGGTCAAAATTTAGGTTGTGTGTAATAATGTCTTTGAATAAACTCAATCTGTGCGATCTCCTTCTGGTAGCTAACGGTTCGAGATTCAAATCACTCAAGAGCGCGCTAACACTAACATCACGGGAAAAACGGCCTGTTATCATGCGTGCAGCCCTCCTTTGAACCGTTTGAAGTTTAGAGATGAGTTCCTCACTTGAGGGATCCCAAACTGCGGCTGCATATTCAATAATCGGCAGGATTAATGACATGTATGCCTTGAGCTTAGCATCCTTAGATGAGTAGCGCATGTTCCTTCCAATGAATGAAAGAGTGCGATTTGCTTTTTTGCAGGTGGAATCAATGTGTTCCTTCCAGGCAAGGTCATGGGAAATTAACACGCCTAGGTATTTGAAGACCTTGACATTTTCAATGGGTTGACCCTCAATCGTATAAGTAACATCGAACCGGGAATTTATTGAACGGTTGTAAAATGCCATAGCTTTAGTTTTAGTTGGGTTGATACGCATTCCCCAGGCGTCACACCACCTTGAAACCTGGCTGAGGTCAGCTTGGAGGAGCAAGCTATCATCGGCGGACATCACAACTCTGTAAATGACAACGTCGTCTGCAAATAACCGAACGCTAGAGGCTAAGTTCTCAGCAATGTCATTTATGTATATCAAGAACAGTAGTGGTCCTAAGACACTACCCTGTGGGACTCCGGAAGTGACAGGAGATTTGTCAGAAGTTTAATTGTGAATCGATACCACCTGGGTTCTATTTGATAGAAAACTGGCAATCAGTTTCAGAACAAAGGAAGGGAAATCCAGTGATTTTAGCTTGTCTAAGAGTTTGTCGTGAGGAACTAAATCAAACGCTTTTTGAAAGTCAAGAAAAATTGCATGAGTACCCATACCTGCGTCAGAATTTCTGGCAATTTCATCTACTAAAAGCAAAACTTGTGACTCGCACGACATTTTTTCCCTGAAACCAAATTGGTTTGGAGGCAAAATTTTATTTTTATCTAAAAATTTCCGGATGAACGTAGCGAGAATCTTCTCAAATATTTTGGAGCAAATACATGTAAGGGAAATAGGGCGATAGCTTTCGGGACGATTGTCGGGAATGCCTTTCATTTTGATCGGAATCACCAGTGCTCTTTTCCAATCAAGGGGCAGATCCCCCTCAAGAATTAACTGAGAAAAATAGGAAGCGAGAACCATGCTGAATGATGGAGCAAGTGCTTTCAGTAAACGGCAGGGCAGCCCATCAGGTCCCATCGCCTTTTTTGGATTTAGAGTTGACAGAAGCTTGTGGACACCCGAGAGTTGAATAGACAGGAGATTCCAGAGCTCATCAGTGGTATCAGCTACGTTCGCAGGGACTTGAGAAAATTCTCCGGTGTTGTGTTCGAAACAGACAGCGAAATTATCACACTAGTCATAAAACTCTTAGGACAAATGTTGGCTTTAACACACAGCATGATTGCAGTATTGAAGCCATAATACAGCTTTTCTTGGTTTCAACGCCACGTTTTAGAGCGTGCAAGCTGTTTGTTAATAGTTGAACGTCATAAACGGCCTGCAGCGTGTAGCATACGCTACAATTTCTGCAGGCGCAATGCGACTCGAGGAAGAAACCCCTAACCAATCAAAAGCTGCAATTTGATGCACAACTTACAATGTGTGAAGCATACGCAGTAATTTCTGCAGGCGCAATGCGACTCGAGGAAGAAACCCCTAACCAAT
>JASGXE010020439.1:0-32486 GCA_030068105.1 Sinentomon sp. SZTP_YWyxl
AAAAGAGTTGAACGAACCTTACCTCACTGGGGCGCTCCACAATCACCCGCACCCAGCCAATGTTGAATGAGGTTTGTTCAACATACTGTTAAACTAACCGCTTACAGCAGACGACGTAAAGTTGTTTATCTTTTTGATATTGTCAGTGTATGCCAAGAAGACTGGGTTATCAGATTTAAAGCATCGGCAGTTGGCGGTGCTCATGTTAGTGGAACTTGCGACAGGTCAGTAGGTCCAGCACTGGCCATGCAGCTACCAATAACTGAGGTGGTGTATGTTGTAACTGGGATGTTACGATATATGGTTACACACTTGTAAATAGAAATGTGTGCCAGTCTTTGAGAGAGTCAGTAAATCACTGACAACCTTTTCCTAAATAATTCTCTCACTAACCACTACATTTCACGGGAATCACTCCCGTTTTGTCGAGTGCTGAGTGTTGACTGAGTCAGAAGTTTACTGACACTCGCAAGGACTTCCCTCAAAGTCTTCAAACATGTTTTCTGTGAAGTAGATTTTACTTTTATGCTGAATTTCGAACAGCAATCATTGATTATTTGGACTAAATTTGGTGGCAACACATCGTTCTCCGTGAAGATAATAGCAATGGCATGCAGTGGGAAAATTGTAAAAGTACCTCTGTTCGAGACATCTGGACATGGTGACCTTGACAGACTGGTGGAGATGTACAGTGCCGGGAAAATTAATGGAACCACACATGCAATTTAAATGCAGTTTCGGTAGTCAATTAAACATTTGATTCCGCAACGAAAATTTAGCACCAAAGTTTTCCTTTGAAGTCCAACCAAATGAAGAAGAAAAAATAGAAAGTGTTTTTTTTTTTAAATATCTGCAATAAAGTTGTTGAAACAAAACTTGTGAAACAGATGTCACAACATGTTGATGAAACAACACTTTTTTCTTTGTGAAAAAAAAGGACGCAAGTAAAGGAAAGTTACGGAGGCAACACCATTTTTGCCATTTAATTTACGTTAGTGGCTCCATTAATTTTCCCGATGCTGTACAGTGGGGAAAATGTTTCTTATCACCACATACAGGATTTTTACATTTAACTGTTGCCTCCGTAATCTAGACGGCCTCATTTTCTTTTGTGAGCGGTCATAAATTATATTTTTCCCCTGTACTCTCAGGAGAAAACCTGATGGACTCTGGATCTGACAAAGGCTATTGGAATGTTGCCGAATGTGTGCTGTCGGTTGTTTTCAATTGAAGAAATTTTCATTGAAGAAAAAATTTTCAATTGAAGAAACCACTGAAGATCAGGGGCGTTATTTCAAGTTTTTGTGTGGAGGCAATAAGTGCAGATAAAGGGATAAGGAGTCTGGGGGCGGGGCTCCAGTACAGAGCCCATTGGTGAGGGGTCTGGAAGCGCCCCAGAAACTGAAGAAATGTTGGGTGAATTTCTGGAGTTCCAGAGGCCACATTTTCCCACCAAGGCGAACCAAGAGCACACACTAGACAAGGGCACACGAACAGCTGGGGTGCATTCAAGTCAGTGGTTAAAGCCCCTCAAAATGACGTGCCTGAATTGGAGCTTTGACGAAGCCCAATATTTGAGCTTTGACGAATTTAATAACATTTTTTTTTTTATTATTTTAAAATACAGTTTGTATTTTTCGTTAATTCATTTCAAAAAGCGATGCCGCCATTCCTCAATCACAGCACAACGAGAGGAAGGCTGGTTCGCCTGTGGTCCCAGACAGCCGGACAGCAGATTCTCTGTGGTCGATTGTTCGCTCTCTATTGTTATTGAGGTTGCAGTTCGGAATACCAGCCTGCATTTCAAAAATGCCGGTCTGTCCGAGTTTTCACACATCCTCAAGTCTACTCCTCATTCCACTTGAAGATATGAGCTAAGAATGCTCCCAAGTGTGCTCAGAGTGAATTCAGAATTCTTACAACAATGAAAATTCGGTCGAAAACTTCATTCTCGGCATAGAAATTAAACTTTTTCTGTGTATTTAAATGGAAGAGTGTGAAGCATTCTCAGCTCATATCTTCAAGTGGAATGAGCCGTAAGGTTTGGTATATAAAACAGAGCAAGGGTGCCAACTCGTCCAGTCCAATGTCGGAAGGTGCATGTTCATTGTTCTCGTGTCGCTACCTTCCGCTCCGTCTGGCCATTCATGCGCAATGAATGCAATCAACATCTGCAGGTTGCAGAGGAGTGGCCCGCGGTCTGGATGGGGTTTCAGACAAGTTATCAAGTTAGTTTCTGAACACATGATCACGCCAATTATGATTGAGTAGCAATTACTGCATCGAGTTGCAAATCATTACTGCTACGTAACACTTAAAAATTTCTCTTCCCTTCAGGCCAATAATGATCAGGTACAACACTTGATCATTATCGCCTGAAGGGAAGAGAAATTTGAAATTCATAACTTCACATCTCAAGTTTAAAGCCCAGCGATGCCTGGAATCCGGGCTTTTTTCCCAGGAGTAAAAATTGAAGAAAAGTTGCATTTTTTAATTTTTCTCATGGGAAGGGAGCAAAAAATCGCAAGGGCCACTTTAACTCACGAGCGACCCAAGTGGGGGGGGGGAATTCTGACGGCGGCACTTCATCATTGGGGGGCCGCTACCCCGAAATGACGTCCCTTCTGAAAATGTTTGAAACAGTTGGATATGGCTATTTTCTCACAACACTTGTCAATTTCCAACGTCCTTCATTGGAGAAGATTAACTGCTGAATCTTCGAAAAGGTTTTGAACTTAGACAAAACGGATGAAACTGAATTTTATTGAAGTTTCTCGAGGGCAGCCAACGCCAAGATGCCGTGAACAAGACAATGTTGCTCCAGAATGGTTTTCTCACACCTTGGCTCGCACGAGGCTGCCGTACGCCGATATATGATGACCAATTTCGGGTCATAACAGAGTCAACTCGATCTCCAAATTCCAGCTTGATCCATGCCCTTGATCCCAGCTGATAGCGAACATTTGAGCATGTTAAAATATTTGACCTCATGACCGCACAACCTAACTGGCGACAAAAACAGGAAAATTAGAACACTAATAACGGTGGAGAGATCATGAACGGGGTAACTCTAACTCCAGAGGTAACGCCAATGCAAGGCAAATTTTTCCCATCTAATAAAATGCCAAATATTTGGCCCACATTAGCTTTGCCTCTGGAGTTTGCGTTACCCGTTCATGATCTCTCCGCTGTAATAACGGCGGAGAGGTCATGACGGGGTTAAAGCTAACTCCGACTTGCGAGGCAAATTTTCGCCATTTACTTCAATGCTAAAAATTTACCTCGCAGCTCGGAGTTAGCGTTAACCCCGCATTGATCTCTCCGCCGTAACCGAGGGGCAATTTCATTGAGGTACAATAATTTATGCTGAGGCACAATTTCCTGAGAACTGAAGGACAGATGACGGTCAAGCATAAACAGATTTTAAAGGCCAACAGCAATGAAAAGGAAAAGTGGGTTAAAAGTTTCCGGGAGTTTGAAAGAGGAAAACAAAACAGACTTAAACATTAAAAAACAAACAAAAATAAAAACACTCAAACAAAGCAGACACCCTAACGCTTTTTTCCATTCAAGGGGCGACCAAACCCCAGCGAGTCTCCTTTATTTTTTTTCCAACCAATTTAGAGTAAATTTTACAGTCTACTTTATTTTTTTTTTCCAACCAATTTGGATGACATTTTTTTACACACTTTGAATGTAACTTCTGAGCAAAATTTCACATTGCATTTTCATGAAATGATGAATTGAAGGAGAATAATAAGGCGAAATGTGTATTTGATTTTTGCAAATACTAGTCTTCCGAGAGGGATAGAAAAAGTACTGTTATGCCAATCTTCACTAAATGAACCAAGAAATTGGCTAGAAACAGCCGAATGCATCCTGCACACAAATTGGGCCTCCAAGAATGAATTTTAAATGCACCACAATGAAAAGTGGGAAAGCATTTTGCACATGCAAACAGGTCGTAAGTAAATGGTACTGCACAAATTTTGACCATTCGTCAATTCTACACGCTTTTTTGCACAAATTCACCGAATTTCAAGTTTCTAGTTCTCGATTTGGCTGAGAATTTGCATTTTCCCAATGCGCGAAGGTGGAAAATACAGTTCTTTTCCCCGTGGGGAGATTTGGTTGAGATCTTACGAACACTGCGAAGTGCGGCATAAATTGTGTCCCTGCCCCAGTGCCCCACCGCTGCAGAATTAAAAGTGAGACCGGGTGGCGGGTCATAGTTTATGCCCCAGCATTGCAAGACCTCAGCCAAAGCTCCCCGGGGTTCGTAAAACGACTAATTTTTTTTTTATTTTTTTAAAATTGTGTGGTTTTATGATTTTTCATCTTTGTCGATCACCCGTCCATCGCATTATTTTCCACTGATATCAAGAGAACAAAGCATATTATAAAAAAAACGGTTTTGGATTTTTGAATTCGAGAGAATCTTTTGAATAATAACCAATTTAAAATTCGGAGTTGCTTCTTCAAAAAAAAAAAAATCATTTTTGTGTTTGGTCCCCCTTTAAATAATGGCAATTATGTCTTGCACCAAAAATGCATAAGCTCAACTCTTATTGTGATTTGAGGAACTCGGAAACAGTTTCTGTATTTCATCACATTTTAGGAAAGAAATCTTCATAAAGGCACTTTAAAATGCCTTGTCCACTTGTTGCAAAAAGATTTTGGCATTTGCCTTTCTCTTTTCGCAAGTTTTGACCTTTCTCCACGAAAATATGATCATACTTGTGACTGCTTTGTTAATGGACAGGACTGTTTTTTTTTTCTGGAGAGGAGCAATGTACGTCCGGTGCCCATTCGCTGTCTGCCAGCCAGATCTTCGCCGGAGACAAAGGTTTCAGTTTTTATCAAACGTCCCGGCGGCCAGATGTCCCCGGATGCCCAATGTCAAATGTGTGCTGCGGCCATTCGTCCACTGCCAGATGTCCATGTCTGTTCGATGTGAACGCCGGCCAAATATCCAGCGCGGCGATCGATCGATCGATCGATCGATCGATCCCAAAGGTGGTCCCAAAATGGAAATGGAAGGTTCAGCGTGGCAGATACAGTTTCCTTGAATTCTTGCTATGCCATGTTCCCAGGAAACAAACATTTTCGTTCCGGTTCTCAGGAGTGGGGGCGCGTTGGGACGCCAACTGTCGGTGAAGCAAAACTGCACGTTGCTGAGAATTGAGCAATTTTCGATGAAAATAAAGTGGGGCAAAGTCGCCGACATGCCATGGTTTCATCAGAAAACATTGAGACATATTCCCCGAAAGATTTTTCCGAACGAAGAGCCGACAATAATGCCCCCCAAAAGTCCCCAAAATGAGCACATTTGGGGTAATCATGGACAAGGTAAGTTTTCACCGTTGAACCGTCAAATTTTCAGGACAAGTTCTGCGGAGCAAGTGAAACATAAAATGCTCAGTGAAAAATACCCTCCGTGCCTCCACTTCCACGCAGTGTTCCCCGTCAAATCCAGAAAAAAGCCCAAATTGTGGCTGTTTTGGGATAACTGAGGTATGAGGATAGTGTCGCCGCCGCATTAAAGCCATATTTCGAAGACAGATTCTCAAAAGTACCTACGAACACACTGAACAGAAAATGATCAATGAAATAAAATGCTCTGACACCCCGTTTCCACGCAGTAGCCGCACAAAAACAGGTGAAAAGCTTCTCGTTCGCAGTGGGTTACGACGGTTGCCATGGCAACCCACTCGGTTTGCCATGGCAACCGTCGGAACCCTCGGTGAAATCTTCCCATGGATACCCGAAATGGACCTATTTTTGGGGACTTCGGGGGCGGGGCATTGTGTGGACATCGAGACCTGGAACAATTTTTACTGTCTAATTTCGATTTGTTTTGCCATCAAAAACATCGTGAATTTTGGCGAAATATTTTTGGGACACCCTGCATACACAATCCCCGCCAAAATTGTTCGCACAAACGAGTTCGCTTCGAAATCAGGTGCCATTTAGAATCAACTGCAACACGCGCCACAAAACATCTGTGATGTTCGTGTCATGCGTGAAACTGCATCAAGTCCTGTTGAAACTGGATGGTCCGCGTGCTGGCGCTGGCCAGACCTTCGAAATTTCTCGTCGCATGACCGAAGAATGGAGGACGCTGAAGCCAGAAAGCATGACAAGCGGCTGTGGATTCCATAACCAGCAGTTTGAGTGCATGGCTACTTTCCATCTCTTATGCCTCTTGGATATTTTCCGGGTTCTCTCCCACGCAATCCATTCTTTGAGCCTGGCTTGACCGAGAGGCATCGCCATGACAGATCGCACGCAGATGCTCAAGGTATTGGGTCGGATGGGACCAACGAGATAAATTGACGATGCGTATACTCAGACATTCAAAATACGCGGGCCATAGGAGATTTTTGTCAGACTTTTGAAGCACGGGGCAATGTTATTCCCCATCTTGTAAGAGCTGTTAAATGCATTCCTTCATGTAATGTGTTTTGCGGCGCATGCGAGATGGGGAATTACATTGCCCCGTGCTTCAAAAGTCTGAAAAAAATCGCAGCCGGGTGTTCAGAATGGCTCCGTATTTTTAAGCACCTCCTTTTGGCAACTGAAGCGCCGCTTTTGCAACCAAACGTGCGTTCAGCCAAGTGAAAATTTCAAGAGTTGGTGTTTGAGAAGAAACAGATGGACAGAGAATTGAAAATGAATTTGAATGTTGATTATTTTTTTTGTTTTTGACGAAGAATTTTTTTGATTTTCTTTATTTTTTTCTGGAAGATGGAGAATTTCTGGGTCCAAGTGAAGTCAGGGAAGGGATCGAGCACGCTGATGCCGACTACGAAGGTGCCATCGTTCTGATGGGAATTCCGCTCCACGCACCCTTTGGAAAAACGCCAACAATTCAATGCGGCCCCTGAGAAGCCTGCTTTCCGGCAAGATTGCATCGCGGAGCACATTGCATAACCACAATGGCATAACCTTCATTTGCTGCAGTGCTTAAATTGGAAAAAAATCCGGCCGGCTCCCTAACATTTGAAAAGGGACAGCTTTTACCGAAAACGGAAACGCTCTAAGCAAAAGGGCGGGGGGCAAAGGCTTGGGGGATTTGGGTTGGGGGTAACCAACCTCAAACAAATGCGGGTCAAAATTTGGTGAGGGCAACAGGGTGGGAATTCGTGGGTTGGAGAAGTGTTTTGGAAGGCATGGAATCCGACAAAATGTGTGAAAGTGACCAAATAAGCACCTAGAAAATTCTGCAATGTTCCGAAAATTTTCTACAATCGACGATTTCCAGTCGGCTCCCTCCGGCTCTCATGATCAAGGCAGCCGGCTCCCTGAGCTAAAAAGGCAGCCGGCTCCCAGAGCCGGCACCCGGAGGGGAGGCCGGCTCCGGGAGCCCGTGGGAGCCCGCTCAATTTAACCACTGATTTGCTGGCAACAACTGCTCTCCGTTTGATTTTTCAATTTGTGATGTTCTGCTGTGTTCCCACGTTGGCCTACGTGTTGTGTAAAATCGGCACCATTCCGACAAAAACGTTTGGAACAAAAATTAGGTTGGGTTAGGTTTGTATTTTGCCGACTGAGCAGGTTTGATTGGGTCAGATCAGATTTCTTTTTCACTTTTTGGTCTCGCGCAAAATCAGGATATGCCGAAATCCATACGCAGAAAAATGATGCTAATAATTTCTTGGTGGTGAGATGCCCTTTCGAACAATGTTTCCATCCTTGGGAGGGCATCTACTTTCAATAAGCAAAGCAAAGCTATTCTGGGTTGATATTCCAAATGCGGCCGTTCTCATAGGTGAACCTGGATTACCTTTGCCGCTTATTTGGAGATTGTGCCAAAAATAAACTCCGAAAATCAAACCCTGATTGAAGGGAAAAGTCACCCCGGCCAGATTTTTTGCAGTTCATTCCGAACTGTTATTCCACTCCAGGTTTCTATTTTTAATTCATCCCTTATTTGCTTTGGCCGGAAAGCGGTGTGCTTCAGCGGCTGCAATGTTCGCAAACACAGGATGAGGGGAGAAAGCAAAGGGGCGGAGTCCGGTGGTGAGAGGGAGGAGCCTTCGCAGCCCAGCGTGGCATTGGCATTGACAGTGAAAGAAGGAGAAAGCCGCTGTACTGCTTGCTGTATACACATCAGTACACTACAGTGTAATGATCCCTGTGGGCTGTGCTGACGTCACCGCGCGTCATCCAGAGACCTTCGAGGAGCTATTTGACGTAACCTAGTCATGGAATTGCGTCAAGCAAGGTTGTTTCGGCGGGGTGTGGCGTGTCAGGTGAGCGCATTTTCAGGTTTAGCGCCGTTTTTTATGAAGGACGACGACAATTTTACCTGAGATGCCCGGAAATATATGCAGTCCTTACGGTACGGACCTACCTGTTTAACTACATCCAACCGCCTGTCAGCTTTTGTTCCAGAACCCTATGGAATAAGGGCAAAGGGAAAATCGAGAAAATCAGACTCTGATGGAGAACAAGAGCTTATTCACAAAGTAAATCTGCTTCATTTTCACCTGAGAGGTTCCATATTTGCGAGAGTTTTCACCCAAGCCCCGGGAAAACGTGGTTGAAATGCACACCAACACTTTTGACAAAATTCTTCGTCCACAGGAGTCCTGCATGGCACCATATTTCAGAACCAATGGCAACATGCGCCTCAAAACGACAAAACACCATGACAATCGTGCGAGACGTCAAGTTGCATCAAGCTTTGTTCAAACATTGCCCCTGTTTTTGCCAACCCTTTGGAATTTCTCCAATGTGCCAATGAATTTCTGAATCCATGAATTCCAATCAAATCTGAATGAATTTTGAATGAAATTTCTGAATGGCTCTCAATGAATTCTGTATTCCAATGAATTTCTACAATGTGCCAAAACTTTTGGTTCAACATCAGCGAGAACGACGGTCCATTCCCATTTATCCCGTCCGGAGTCTCATCGACAAAACGTTTTCGAAGTTTTCCATTCTTTCACAGTCCCGCAGCGCAGTCCCGTCCTGATCGACCCGCGCGACAACCGAATTTGTTGATGGCTGATGGAATGGGAAGGCATCCACAGATGATCGAGTGGATTTTGAGGGGATCGATTCGCAGTCCATATTTTCGAAAAGCTTTTCTTTTGTTGGCCCACGTTCCTGCTAACTCTCACCGTTGTTTTGAGCTTTGACCGAATGGGCAGTTGCCAAAAATTCCATGCCGGAAAATATGAGCCAAAGCCATCATGCATGACCCAAAGTATACTCACTTTGTCACTATTGCTGCTTCTGACATGGTAGTTATGTCAGGCTATTTGCCGTTTAGGCGTTATACCATACACACGCCACGGCGTGCCACATGCTGTCATGCCAAAATGTTCGCAGGCTTTCGATTCGACAGCTGTGTTTGGTTTGTTTTCGGTTGTTTTTTAGTTGTTTGTTTTTTAGTTGAGGTACCTATTTGGTTTGGTTTGTTGTTTCGACAGTTGTGTTTGTTTCAAGAAAAGGGGATCCTTTTCTAGACCTAGAGTTGATTTTCTGTCAAAATCTCAACCACCTCGATGTTTCCCAGTGTGATTTGGGTGAGGGAGCCCACTTGAAACCCTGTCGTCACTAAAGTAGTTTCCAATAATTACCGCCGTTCTTTGCCTGTGTCTGATTTGATTGGTTTTGAAATTGCAGAATTCTTCGGTCGACAACAACCGTATTTTTAAAAGCTCAAAGTGAGTTTTCGCAAAAATCAACCCGCGTTTTTGCACGCAGCCGTCCATCCATAGTTTGGACTCATGCAGATAATCGGCTCTTTGTGCCGCCTTTGCAAACGAAAATTGAATATTTCGCTTGGTCACTATTCCTTGGAATAATACGCGGGATTTTCCTTATTTCGCTCGTTCACAAATTCAATTACCCACCATGCATAGGCAGGTAGACCTATTGCAGCCTTTTCGCAGTCATCGATCATAAACGAGAAAAAATTATCGTCAGGTTTTCTCCATAGCCTGGAAGCCGTTTAATGCAATTTGCTTCTGGATAAATAAGCTCTGCGCTTTGGGAAATGACATTGCAGGAGGCTGCAGAAGAGTGGAAGGGCAGTGCAGGGCGCCAATAAAAAAACTGAAATGAAGGCAGAAGAGACAAGATGAAACAGCAATGCATGGCGCTAAATTCGGAATTGGAAAAGTTCTGCATTGGTTCAATTCAATTCCCCAATATATTCCTGCAGAAATCTGAATAAGCATTTGCAAAAAGTGCGAAAACAGAACAAATCCAATAATTGTTTGTGATGCAATGAATTTTGGCGCCTGTCCGTTTCCAAATGCCACGATAACTGCTTTTCACTGTTGGTTCGCTGTTTCAAAAAAAAAAAAAAAAACGCCCGCGGTCACTGATGAGGCTACACCGAAAATAAAAGGGGTGTAACTTTCTGAAAAAGGGTGTTTTTATTTGTTCACCCAGCAACACCATTTTTGTCGTAAATTTACACCAGTGTCAAGTGTAAAAATACACCTTTAAAATTTTTTCAGCCAATTTCAACAAAAATTCCAGCCAATTTCAACATTGAATTTTCGAAACCTAACCGAACCTGACCTGACGTAACTTAGCCCTATTGCGACCTAAGAAACAGTTGAGAAGCGGTGGCAAACATGCCGACGCTAAATATATGCTTCAAACCCAGACACCTCGGAAACATCGTCGCAATAAAGTCGTTTAAAAATCAAGATATGCTCGTAAGAGAAACAAGAATAACATGTAAGGTCGCAATGCAAGAGTCAATCAGAGCGCAACACCCCAAAACCGTTCTACCAATTCTAATAACGTAGTCGGGACCCTGGCTATCATAACTCCTGCAATCGAAATGTAAACATTATTGCCCAAATTCATGGAAAAATTGCAAAATGTCTTGCATCTCAAGAGGACCTCAATCTTCCGCATCGATGGGCCCACTCGCCAATGGACCCACTTTTTGCATTCCCAATGTCGTTGCCCACGGCTCGCTGACACTGCACACATTTCAGAAGTCCTTCAAAATATTTTCCAGCGAGCGCCCGAAAACATATGTGAAACAAACATAAAACCCTTTTTGCAATTGTGCGTTCCGGTACTTTTGCCGGACACTTTAAACAATGTTTGAAACAGATTGTTCCAGAAAAATTATAGTTGAAAAGGGTAAAGTCATTTATAAGGGGGGATAGAACAATTGCATGATCGCAGGGAACGATTTTCAGAAAAAAGCTGTGCTCTTGGCCCTTTTGGCACCAGTATGCGGCGCAGGATGTGCTTTTTCTGTCGGTTTGGTCGGGTTAGGTGAGGTTAGATTGGGTTAGGAGGTTAGGTTAGGCTAGGTTAGGTAAGGTTATGTTGGGGTTCTCTGTAATGAAATTGAAACCAAACTTTGAACAACCTAGACCTCACCCAATCTAGTCGGCGGGAACGAAAAATAAAGCAGGAACAAGAACAAAAAACAGAAAAAAAAAACAAATCAAGATCAAAGAAAATACAAAAAGAAAACCGTTTGTCGATGCCAGGGAGATGCGCAATTGCACGACACAGAGAAAAGGCACATTCTGTACCGTCTGATGATGCAAACGGGGGACCCAATTGCATGGTTCAGAGAACAGCTTTTTTCTGAAAATGTTTCCTTGCGAGCGTGCAATTGCCCCCTCCCTTTATAAATGACAGCCCTTGAAAATATGTGGACAAAATTGCATGCGCAAAAGGCATTCAATGCATTTTGTGGCGCATATGAGATTGAGATTGGCAATTACATAGCCTCGCGCAGTGCTTGAAAAATCACAAGATTCCGTATATGAATCACAGAAATTAAAATACTTAAAAACTTAAAATACTTGGAAAAATACAGCTGTTGTTCCCACATTCTCCGGAAAAATACAGCTGTTGTTCCCACATTCTCCGGAAAAAATACAGCTGTTGTTCCCACATCCTCCTCGTTGGTTTGATATCAATTGTCATCCTTTCACGAGGACTTTTGCGCTTCACTTTAACGTTGCAGCCAGCTATTAATAATGATGGAAAAATAATTATCAAAATTTTAAGGCCTCCCATGGCTTGCTGATTGGTTTTTAGAATTTCGAAGATAAATTTTGGGGTGGAGGTGTTTTTCATGACTGATTTTGACCAAAAAGTTTTATTTTACCCTGGGTTTATGAGTTTTTTCAACATTTTTACATTCTTTGTGTCCCGCATGGCATTTTCGTTTTGCCAGTATGGTTTGTGTCAAAATTCCAAGAAATTCCGTCCCAGGTTTGTCCATGGGGTAGACTGTGACAGTGACCGAGAGCGCTGTTTCATCAATCTTGCGACTAAGCACTCGAGTTGCAGCTAATAGCTTGGCTGTCGGCAGGTACGGATGACATCATGAGTCAACATTTCATTCGATACAGCCACATTATTTGTGAAAACATCGCGGCTGCTCCATTTCGTTGCGACAGATCCACCGACTTGGCAACGTCGGCCTAAAGTCAACGTTGGTTTGCCCAAGATTCAAAGGCTTAAAAAATGCTGAAGCTGAAAAAGTGCTGGTGTATATTTTTTGTTGTTTTCCCCCTTTGCTTTCGCAAACATTCACGATCACTGTGATCTTTGCTGGAAACTAACAGTAAAAGATAAAAAATGATTGTTCTGAAGCACGTAAAGCCGTCGTTCCAACAACTTCTTTTACTACCCCTTTGCACAAGGTACACCTACTTCGATTCATGATTTTACCTATTGATAAAAAAAAAACTTTGTGAGCGACAACACAACAAAAATAAAATCCATTTCGTGTGACGACTACTCACTGCTCAGTCTGATCAGAACTTCTCTTTCATAGTTATTTCGTTGCAAGTTACACAAAAGGGGCTGTTTTGACTCAAAATAGCGCCATGGGAACTTATTGGAACTTCAAAATAAAATAAGCCTAAAATCGTCAAACCAGCTCCTGTATAAACTGTCATGTGCCGATATTCCTGCTGCGCTTGTGCGAGAATTTGGGGGAGGAAATTTCTCTTTTCGTTCTCAATTTCAGCTGAGAAAAGGAAAGAGCAATCTCTGTTCCGGCGGGAAACAACAAAACAAAACCGGGAGCTCGAGCAGACGTCGATTGCGCACCAATCCGAACGGCACGTTCGTTTTCGTCTCGTCTCGCTTCGCTTGCACGAATGATCAGTCGAATCTCGAGTTGTCGAATTCAAGAAATTCATCACATTCCCACAGCTGAAACTGAAAGTGATGTTTTTTGTGTTCATCGTTTTTCGTTTTCAACTTCGCACATGGATTTTTTGATCTGTTTATCGTTTCTGGATTCCACTTCGCAGTTCGCACACATTTTTGAAGATTTAAATTTCAAGAGTGTTCTTTCCGAATTTCTCCAATGTGGCTCAATTCGGATTACGGACATGGTTTCGCTCTATTCGCATGCATATTCCTATCCTTGGAGTGGATAAATCGCGAAAGCACACTTTGATACGACAGTGACGTGTTGCAGCCCTCAGGTGGGGCCAGATGTTTTGAGTTTCAGGGCAGTTCTTCTGTTGTTGACGGATATACTCATTTCATTCCAAAGCTGATTCTCACCCCAAGTAAACTGGAGGATCTAAAGTATTTCCGAATGAAGAAATGGCCACACAGATTCACCAGAAGAAAAGGCCATCACGGACATCTGAACGTTTAGTAAGAGTGGGATATTATGAACTGGAACGCACCATTGGACGTGGAAATTTTGCAATCGTCAAATTGGCAACACATGTCATTACGAACAATAAGGTTAGCGTAGAAATAAGCTTGGTTTTGCAAAAACAATAAAGTCTTTTTGCCGATGGTGTGCTGGTCTGGTTGGTGGTCCCTGAAAACCGGACTGTCGGATCGGATCCGGACCGGCCTATTCTAATCTAAATCCTAATGCAAACCTAATAGGTAGGAACGGTAGGTGTAAGTATCCTCCGATTCTGATCCGGCGGTCATCGGGGAACATCGTGCTGGTTGTTGCTTTGCTATTTATAATGCAAACGAGGCTTTGTTATTTAAGAAAACGTGGGTTTCACTGGTTTCAGCCTGCAAGGCAAAGATTTCCACCTCTCAGGAAGAACTTTCTGCTGGGCCAACAATTCTTGCTTGGTTTGCTTGTTGGTTACTTTTCTATTTTTTATTCATTCTCCATTGTTAATTTTGTCTCCGACAGGGTACCAAAGTTGTTGGTCATCTTTTTGCCAGGGTTGCAAATAGTTGTGAGCAAAGGAGCAATGCTCCTCGGTGGGACGGATGAGAACCGACCAGGATCGAAATGGGCTGGCGAGAACAAAAATATAGGTGTTCTCTGTTATGGATTGAGAACACCAGAAAAATAAAGCTCTTCGAAGCGAGCAAAAAAAAATTTCGACGGATCGAAATGAGCTTGTGAGCAAAAAAACAAAATCACTTTTCGAGTTTTGAATGACCAGGCTCAAAAATCCATGCTCCAGGGCTCCAAAGGACTTTTTGCAACCCTGCTTATTTTGCCAAAGGTGTGCTGGTTGGTTGTCCCTGAAAACCGGACTGTCGGATTGGATCCGGACCGGCCTATTCTAATTTCTAATCACCTACCTAATGCTAACTAGGAGGTAGAGTCCTGCACGGGTAGAGTTTTCAATACCCATACCCAACCCGTACCCGTGAAGGTGATACCCGTACCCACCCATACCCACAATTTTTTGGATTTTTTTACCCGTACCCACCCATACCCGTGACCGCGATACCCAAACCCAACCCATACCCATGAGAAAAATACCCGTACCCACCCATACCCGTGAAAATTTCATACCCGTACCCAACCCATACCCACGAGACCTGGACGCTGATTCTCACGTGCATCACCAGTGGGAAAAGATGACACAGAACAATGAACCGGACACGCTCGGAATTCGGTTTTCGGCACGATGTCCCGAATTCTGGAATTCAGAAAAAAATGCCAACACTGCCTTCCGGAAGAAATCTTGCAAAACGCAAGTGATTTGCATCAACAACATTTTGGGTTCTCAGCACTTTTCAGATCGCAAAACTCCACTTCCAGATCAAAAGAACACGGACCAAATCCTGAAATTGGAAGAATTCCTTTTCCGAGATCCTCCATTTCTTCAAAAAAACACAAGAGAAAACAGTAAACTTGAGTAAACACGTCGAACACGTGGCGAATTGGCAATAAAATCGCAATTCGCACTGCTCTGTCTGACGGAAAAGCCACATGTGCCATTTGAACGAAACTTCACGAAACGAAAACGAGACAGCACTGCAGCCGCATCCCTCATGAAGAAACCGATGCACCAATCCCAGAATACAGGTGCCAGCTCGAAGCCTCACAAAATTCGTCGGGAAGCGGCAGTGTCACGCATCGGATTTTTGCCGACAGTCGAAACCGAAGTCCGACCGAACTTTGAACGCAAGCGCTCAACTCGCGAGGTGCCTTTTTTTGACAAAAGTTTGATGCCCAACATTTCTGCAACGTCACACGGCACGGCTTGTTGATCTCACAGAAAATTTTCCAATGCATTTCTGTGGGCCGTCGGCCGAGACTCGTGAACAAAGTCGCCAAAAAATGACTTTCATTTCTCTGCGCAGCTTTATTTCTTTTTATTGCAGACTGTGGGCGGAGCTCTGACAATTCCGTAAATTGAACCAATGAAAATGACGATGAGGTTTGTTTGTGATGCATGGTTATGAAATCAGGCGGAAAAATGGGGGTGGGAATTGTGTTGCGTGAGCCAACGGCCGTTCCGCTCGGATCGGGCAAAGTTCACAAAATAAAGGAACCTTTTGATGACCACACATTTTCATCAACAGGCGAGGATGGGCCTCACCAATTTCTGCCGCTGATGGTCCCGAAAGCAAAATTCAACACAAAGTGTCGAACTTTTTTTCAATCCACTTCCGCGGAGCGAATTTCCAAATTTCAAACAAATCGCCAGAATTCGACCAATCAGGTGCTTACCAAATTAAAACCGCGTTTACGACATCTAAAGCTAATCTAACCTAACCTAACCGAACCTAACCTAACCTGACCCAACCTTTCCTCTTCCTGGTGTCAACAATTGCCACTGGTGTCAAAAAAAATTCGGTATTTTGAAAAACAAAAATATAAAATTTTTGCCGTAGGTGGGATTCGAACCACTGCCACGCCGGGTACCTCCGCAGCGGCAGCATGCTGTCTAGACCACTCGGCCACAGAGGCTGCTGCCGGAAATCGCTTCGGAAAGGTGCATTCATGAAACTGTATTTATAATTGCGTCATTTCGATTTTGCTCGCATCCGATTGGTCGAAATTTCTGGGGATTTGTTTGGAATTTAGAAATAAGCTTCCGCGGACAGCAGCATCGCAACAGCCAATCCCGTCGTCTGAATTTGTGACGTCATCAATTTTCGGATTTTTGCCTTGCCACCGCTTTTGCATATTTTTTTCCCAATCCACTTCCGCGGACAGCAGCATCGCAACAGCCAATCACGTCGTCTCAATTTGTGACGTCATCAATTTTCGCATTTTTGCCTTGCCACCGCGTTTTGCCATTTCGCGTGTTTGCCACCGCTTCGCAACTCTTTCTAGGGTCACAATAGGGTTAGGTTTGGTCAGGATAGGTTAGGTCAGGTTAGGTTTGGTTTTTAGTTTGGTTTTGAAATTTGGATGTTGAAATTGGCTGGAATTCCCAACAGCCAATCAGAGTCGCGCATGCGGAAGTGGATTGGGAAAAAAATATGCACCGCTTTTTTGCCATTTGGCATGTTTGCCACCGCTTCGCAACTCTTTCTAGCGTCGCAAAAGGGTTAGGTTTGGTCAGGTTTGGTTAGGTCAGGTTAGGTTTGGTTAAGTTAGGTTTTGAAAATTCGATGTCGAAATTGGCTGGAATTCCCATCAACCAACCAATCAGAGACACCTCACAAGACCTACAAGAACTGGGCAGCGTTCGACATCGCGTCCGCCGATGCTACTCGACGAACCCGACAACGTAAGCCGCGGTTCCCTTCGCAAGGAATTGGTAATGATCCTTCCGCAGGTTCACCAAAAAAAAAAAAAAAAAAAAAAAGAGACGCGCATGCGGAAGTGAATTGGGAAAAAATGTGCAGTTTTGAAAATGGAAAATGTTGTGACATTTCTGCAAAAAAAAGGCGCCTTCGATCGAACGAAACTCGAATCGAACGAAAGTTGAATTGAATCGAAATTGGCTTTTTTCTCTCACAAAAATGTTTGCGCTCGAAGCGTTTTTTTTTTTTTTTTTTTCGGGCGTCCAGGCACAATTTTTTGTCCCCCAGAAAATTTTTTACCCATTTACCCAAGCCCGTTCTTCCCTCCAACACCCACACCCAACCCGTACCCGTGAGTCCTTACCCGTACCCAACCCGCACCCGCACAGGATTGCTCCGTACCCGTCCATACCCACCCGTAATCCTTAAAAGCTTACCCATACCTGCGGGTACCCGTGGGTACCAACCCGCGGTTGCAGGCCTCTGCTAGGAGGTGAGTACCATGACCTGACCTCCGATTATGATCCGGTGACCGGTGGTCATCGGGGAACATCATACTGGTTCTTGCTTTGCTATTTATAAATCAAACGTGGCTATGTTAGGTATTTGTTAAGGAAACGTGGGTTTCAGCCTGGAGGGCAAAAACTTCCACCTCTTAGGAATAACTTTCTGCTGGGCCAACAATTCTTGCTTGGTTTGCTGCCTTGCTTGTTCGGTAGGTAGGTACTCTTTTTTGTTCATTCTTCGTTATTGTTAATTTTGTCTGACGGGTTCATTTTGTTGTCCAAACGTTCTTGGTTTTTATGTGGTGGCCGGCAGGGTCGCTCTGCTGGCCAACCATTTGACTTGCACTCTGCCTTTTTGCCTTCACTGTCATGGACTTGGCACTTTGTGAGTACAGACTGGGGGGCAGTTTGGGCCCCATGTGACTCCAACTGACGGATCAGTAGGTAGGTTGGTTTTCTTTTGTTTCTGTTTTTTCTGCTTCTGTTTTTTATTTATTTACCCAAAAATTACAAGTGGTTTCCATCTTTTTAATTCGAAAGGAAGGTAGTTACTAGTTACCTTCCTTCCCAAATTGTCTTCCCATCTTGATGTCGTTTTATGAAATTTCATGACCTGTTAGGAAGGAACCTGCATTTCATAAAAGCGAAAACATAGGCACATGATAACTGAATCCTTGGTGCTTGCTTGGTGTGACAGATGCAGGGTCAGGGTGCAACCAAGATTTCTGCCATGGGGGAGGGGATCCATTCGGGTCTGGGTAAAATGCGGAACTGCGGATCGCGGAACTTTCAGGGCTAAAAAATGCGATTTTGCAAGAGATGCGGGTGGCAGTGCGGAACTGACAGTTGCAAATGAGGAACGTAAACACTAAAAAGTGCAGAACCGACTTCGGGAAGTGCGGTAGGAAGAAGGTAATTCAAGAAGTTTCTAACTTCAAAAAATGTTTTACGCACTTTCCGCCATTGTGAATTTCCACATTATCGCGTAAGAAAATCTCAATAACTTTTGAACCAATAGACTGGGTGTGACTAAAACGCTGAACCTGCTTGTCTTGCTTGTCCTGCTGGAAACCTGCTTGTCCTGCTGGTAATGCTTAAATAGGTTAGGTTATCGTTAGATTAGGTTATCCTAACCTAAACTAACCTCACCTAACCCTGACCTAACCCTAACCTGGCCATTACCAGCAGGACAAGCAGGTTCAGCATTTTATAGTCACTTCCCAACAGACTGATTTGGATGAAATTTGTAACATTTTGAAGCTAACTATGTCTCCAACAAAGTTATGAAGAGATATTTTAGACCCCAGTGCATGGGTGCAATTTGGCAAACCAAACAGCTTGCGAGGCAACAAAAAAGCATCGCCAGGTAGTCAACTTTAAGAGTTCTCTGGAGTCAAATTCGGGGGTGGTATAAAAAATATGACTTCATAACTTTGTTTCTGGCTCGCTGCTTGGGGATGCTCCTTGTCAAATATGACTTGTCTGAGTCAAATGCTTTCTCCGGAATAGCAATTCTTGAAAAACGCTGCTAAAACACCATTTTGCCTTGCCACAGGAGAACAAGAGGAGATAATCCAACCAAACATGGCACTGAATCCTATCGCATATGCCGAATGAGTGTGCAAAATTTTGAGAGCCCCAGCTCAAGTACTTTTGAAGATAGTATCCCCTTGAGCTATCATTGTGGGCAGTTCAAATCCAACAACAGCATGCCAAACACTTCCAGAAGCTGAAATTAAAAAAATGAAAGTGTTGGGCTGTACACCTGTCAGAAAGTTGCTGAAACGCTGAAAACTCCTGTTTTGTTCGAGACCTGGGAAATGAAAATGATGCGGAATGAGAATGGAGACCTATGACTGGAGGGCAAAAATGCTCCAAATTTCTTGCTTCCTGGGCCCTGGCCCAAAATCACTTTTTGCAACCCTGGAAGAGACCTGCTGGAAAGTTGCTTAGCTGCATGTAGGTAGGCCTGTTGGGAAGCTGCTGAACCACCAATGGACCTGCTGTAAAGTTACTGAACTGCCTGTGTAGACTTGCTAGAAAGTTGCTGAACTGCATATTACCAGACCTGCTGTACAAGTTGCTGCACCGTACATTTCACAGATTTGCTGGAAAACTGCCAAACCAGCAATGGAAAAGATGCTGAACTGCCCATGGATACACTGGAAAGTTATTGAACGAACTGTATTTTTGTCCTGTTGGAAGTTGCTGAACCTCCAATAGATTGCTGAAAAGTTGCTGAACTGCATGTAGACCTGTTGGAAAGCTGCTGAACAACCAACAGACCTTCTGCAAGGTTGTTGAACCACTAGGCCTAACAGACCTGCTGGAAAGTTCCCAAGGGTTCGATGGCAGGAACGATCTGTGGGCAGTTCATCAACTTAAGGCACACCCGGTCTGTTGGTGGTTCCAGCAACTTTCCAGCAGGTAGGTACATACACCAGGCCTAAACAGAGGAAAAAAATAACTCAATGTCCGAGAACTGACTTCTCTCGTCCTCGAAGAAAATGGGAACCCACTGCAAATCAGAAGAAAGAAAGGTCTAGGTACCAACCTATTGGTGGTTCAGCAACTCTCCAGCAGGTCCACATGCGATGCAGCAACTCTTCAGTAGGCAGTTCAGCAGGGTTTTCAGTGGTTCAGCAAAATTAATTTTGTTCAACATTTTAGTCAATATACCTAGCGTCTTTTTAACCGGTCAAGCCCGGAATTACGAATTCTGGTTTAAAAAATGCTTTTCCGCACCATTCGGAAACACGGAGTGTCGCCCCCGCCGGAATAAATAATTTCTGCAAGGATTTTCGAAAAACGGAAAAATCGGAAATGCATGCATTTCCCGCCCAACGAAGCCAGATTTCTGCTCTGTGTCATTAAAATCGCCTATAATTTAATGTCTCCAACAAAAAAAAAACCTCCACAAAAAAAAAAACGGCCAACATACCCACAAAACGCTTCAAACCGCATCAAAATTGAGCAAAAACTGGAAAAAACAGGAAATTTCAACACGACGCCATTTCAAAACGAATGCAGCAAATCACGTGAAATAAGCGTCTGCTAAATCGCGCGTCTTTCCACTGCCCGAAAATTCAAATTTCGGCGGGCGGCAGATGTCGCGCGATCGCGCAAAAAAGGCACCTTCAACAGGAACTTGAGAGAAAAAAGCGGGAAATTTGAAAAGTGCGCTGAATGAAAACGGTTGGACCGATTTTGGCGGAATAAACGTCTGCTGGATCACTGTTTTTTCCTCTTTCCGGCTGTGAATATTATTAAGTGGTGCTGATATTACGTAATTAAATTCAAATCCCTTGAAAATGGAATGCACATGCAGACATGTATTTACGTCGTTCGTACAATCACATCTTGGCGCCTTTGACGAATATTTACGTCGCTCGTACGCACTGTTTTTTTTAGCGGACGTAAATGAACGGCGCTCGGGCTTGACCGGTTAAGCAGTTCAGCATGTTAGTCTCTGCAGCATCATTTTCCGTCGGTCAGCATGTGGCAGAGAAAAGACAGGTAGGTACCTAGGTACCGTGACTATGGTTGTTCACTTGTTTTCATTGGATGTAGTCTGTGTTGTCAAAATAACAATTTGCTTCGAACATGTAGGCCCTGTTTATTATCTCACAGGACTCTATCTGGACCATATATTTTTTTGCAGGTGGCTATCAAAATCATTGACAAAACGAAACTCGACAGTGACAACTTGAGTAAGATTTTCCGAGAGATACAAGTCATGCGGAAACTAAAGCACCAACATATCATACGATTATACCAAGTAAGTACAACTCTGGAGCATATATTTTAACGGTTTCTAATCACACATTCAATTTTGGCCTTCAAACAACAGCAAAGTTCCATAGCAAGCAGTCACAACAGATTTCTTTACCTGTTTCAATATTTTTTTTTGTCTTTTTAATGTAATAATTTCAAGTTTGTTTTACAATGGTTTCAAATGCAGCAGCAATTGACAGTGGCAAAGTTTTATGTTTTCAGTAAGAAAAGGAAAAGAGAGAAGCAACTTGCTGCAAAAGCTCAGATCCCACTGAATAGGTATCATCAGCAAGGAAAAAATAAGTGATCATAAAATCTCTGGAAAGTTAAAGCACAAGAAAAAATTATTGGAAGAAGGGCAGCACATTCGATTTTTAAATTCTTTCGAAGAACCAACAACGAAACTGATTTTAAGTTTTCATAATAGGGGAACAATGTCTTCAGGGTAAAAATTGTTGTTGATTGATAGTTTGAAAGAGGGGACTTTCCCAAGTATGTACCTACCTATCTGGGTACCACCGAGTCAGGTATTTTAATGTTTCCCATTTAGGACAGCTTGTCTGGTTCTCTTTTTACAGCTAGGCAAGATTATGGGCAACATCTTTTTGGTTTTTTCTCGCATTTCACTTTGCAATTTTCAATCTTCAAAACTTTAACTTTACTTTGGAATGGGTTGAGTCAGCATCAGGGATGGGTAAACGTATAAAACTCCACGTATAATACGTGCGTATAATACGTACGTATAATACACGTAGAAAACGTATAAAACCTAAAAGTCGAGTGATACCTCATTTTTTGCAGAAAAAGCTGCTCTTTAACATGCTAACGTTCTATTTATCTAATTTATCACATAAAAATAATGACAAGCATCATCATCAGTGAAAGGAAAAAAGATTAAAACGGTTGACCAGTTAAGCCCCGCAATTACTTTTAAGTTGGCCACACAAGATTGTATTCGTCACACACCATTGTTAAATGCATTTCAAAATTGCATGTGCACCAACCATGTGAATGTTGATGCTGCCAAATTGGAATTATTTACTTGCATCTTTTATAACATAGGTCTAGATGCATGCAGCTCATGTGCATGGTAAAAGAGAGAAGTATATAGAAAACCAAAAACAGAGAAGTGCACAGAAAACCAAAAATAGAGAAATGCACAGAAAAAAAAAATGACAATAATGGGAGAAGGCAAAAAAATAACATTACTGGCGACATTATTGTAAAGCAGCAAATGGATGCAAGAATGGTGGCAATGAGAAAGTGCCAAAAACCAACCTCATGCTTTGTCTAACCTTTGCAACGTTCATTTGCTAAGGAAGCTTGTTCCATAACGAGGGTGGCCCCAGAAATCCTGACTGCCGGATTCGAGCCGGAGCTGCCTTACCCAACTTCATTGGGCCAACTCAATATTCCTGTGCCAATTCTCTTTCTGGCCTGACAGCATCACCGGAAAAACGACTCAGCAGTGACAGCCAGTAAATGGCAAGCACACATGCTTGAAACACCTAAGTAGGTACTAATGCATACAGCATTGGAGTGAAGGCCTGGCATAAATGCATTGGGCATTTTTATCCACTAGGTACCTATTTTGTAGATTTAATTTCAGATTGTGAATGGGTATGGTGTGTGCAGGTTGATGATGCTTGCTTAGGGGTGCTCTTGAGTGATTGTTGTCCGTCTGTTGTTGAATGCTACATGACTGGGTCCCTCCACATTCCGATAATATGTTTTCCAAACTCCTGTTCCCTCCTTACTTTACCCATTCCTCCTTACAGATAACACAGTTGACGATCGCATATCCTTACCTTCCCTACCTTCCTTTTCCCAAGTATGTGATGGAACATTGCTGTTTTCTGAGAACTTTACTGTTCGCCATTGATGATTGCCTTGATGGCATGAGAGCGTGGTGTGCAGACTAAAAAAAAAACGTTCGCCCAAGATCAGTGCAGAGCACGTGGCAGAAAATCTTGCATGAACTGCAAATGTTGAAAAAAAAAAGGTTAATCAAAGTCCTGGCAGATGCAAGCAAGAATCCAGCTGTAGGATGGGAGTGAGAATCCTGGCATTTGAGTACTTGGACTTCTTATGGTTCGTCGATGTATATATCATAGGCAGAGCATAGGATCCGGGGATTTTCAGTTCAAATGAAATTTCGGGAGAAAATGGCAATTATTTTTCTTGATTTTCGTCAACAGACCGTATTGTACAACAGTGCGACCTTTTTGAAAAGACAGCCTCATTATAAAATTTTGTAAGCAGTGGTTGGCATTGTGAAGTTCAGCAGGTGATGCGACCACGTCAAGAGATTAAAAAAACAAAGTCACAGTTTTTTTTGTCTGTTGACGTGGTCGTATCGCATGCTATCCAAAGCCATCATTTTAGACAAAAATCTAAAAATGCAAATTGAGCTCTTACAATAATCTCTTCCTGCGATCGTCGTCATTTCCGACAACATATTCAGGTTTTATTCCTCCCACGCTACCCTTAGTTCTGAAATAACTTCAGAATTGAATTCCTTGTTAAATTCCACCCCCAAGTCATGTGTCACACATGTTAAATTTTTGCACACGTATAATACGTACGTATAAAACACTTTTATACGTACGTATAATACGACGTATTATACGTAGAAAACTCACGTATAATACTTAAGTATTATACTTACCCATCCCTGGTCAGCATGATTAAATTTGATGTGTAAAATGGAAAAAAAATTGCCGATAAAATGCGGAACAGGATCTTAGATGGGCATATCTCTTCTGTTTTGGCACAATACCTATACCTACAAAAATAGCTGCCCAAGTTTTGGTAGAAGTTATATCTAAATTCCATAATTTCAAATCTGTAAATTTCAGTTCCAGAGGAAATTGCAAAATCTAATTCCAACATTTTTGCTGAAAATTTCATCAATGCTAGGTACGTACCTGTTTCCGGTGCCTCAAGTTATTAACTATGTAGGCAACAATTTCAAGGAATTTGAAGGTTTTTTTTAAATCCCAGATGAGCGTTGGAACCATCAGTTCAATATTTTTGTGACAGGTATTGTTAAAATTCAACGAAATTGTCTTGGTTTTAAAGTTATGGCTAATTTTTTCTGCACAAAGTCCCGGCAGCGTAGGTAGGTACCTTTACCTACATACCTACCTGGGTAGTTCCCCCAAAGCGAAACTGCTCAAGAAAATGGTTTAAAGTACCTATTGGTTGGAATTGAAGCTAATTGTAACTGTGGGTAGTTAGCACTTCCTTCGAAGCTAGCCCACCTACATTGTGTTTTATCACATCCTACGAGGTGCATTACAAAAGTCTTTGACGTTTCCTTCTTGAACAAAAACGACATGAGATAAACCTTTGAAACTTTGTCATTATGTAATCTGATGCTTTCGCTGTAAATGTGCCAAATTTCAGCAAGTTTGCACTGTTTGTTTCGTTTTGGCCCACATTTCCGTGGAGGTCCTTGTGGGCACTGGGTGAAATTGATGAATTTTTTCAATTGTCGAGCAAAAACGGTCAATTTTCGCACAATGAAGCATGAAAAGCCCGATGCAATTTCACCACAATTCCAGGGTGTCTTCAGTGATTCTGTCCTGTCCAAAATGGTGTCAGAATTTGGGTCCTTCAACTAAACGGAGGTAGGGAGGCTGCCCAAGATGTCGAACGCTCATTTTGACCTCGGAAAACTGCTGCTGCAGGTCAGAATGAGCGTTCGACATCTTTGGCAGCCTCCCTACCTCCGTTTAGTGGAAGGACCCAAATTCTGATACCATTTTTAGAAAGGACAGAATCACTGAAGACACCCTGGAATTGTGGTGAAATTGCCTCGGGCTTTTCATGCTTCATTGTGCGAAAATTGACCGTTTTGCTCGACAATTGAAAAAATTCATCAATTTCACCCAGTGCCCACAAGGACCTCCACGGAAATGTGGGCCAAAACGAAACAAACAGTGCAAACTTGCTGAAATTTGGCACATTTACAGCGAAAGCATCAGATTACATAATGACAAAGTTTCAAAGGTTTATCTCATGTCGTTTTTGTTCAAGAAGGAAACGTCAAAGACTTTTGTAATGCACCTCGTATGTCCTGACATAAAAATCCAAACTGAATGGTTCATGATAATTACCTTTTGTGCACCCCTGATTTGTTTAGGTGATGGAGACTGAAAAAATGATATATCTGGTCACCGAATATGCAAGTAATGGCGAAATATTCGGTAAGTTAGGCCTTATGTTGCCTGCAAAATGCTCTTTTTGCTGCCTGCCAGAAATTTCTGCTCATATTTTCATAGTTTTGAGTGTTTTTCTCTATCTTTAGTTCTCTTTGTTGTAATGGTAGTATGTTTTATCGATAACCCAGGCATCGACTATCTCATGCAAATTAGCCTTTTCCTTGAATTATTGTTATTCTGTTTCACTTCAACGGTAGGTACCGAAGAAAATGGATTTCCAATGAGACGGCTGGTTTTGGCCACAGGCCTGCTGTTATTGGACACACTGAACAGGTCTCTTTGTTAAACGGCTGTCTCTGCCATCTGATGCTGCTTGGGCATTGTCAAACTATTTTACATTGACACCTACTTGATTCAGAACTTGTTTTTGACAATTTTTAAAAATTTGTTTTTGTTCCAATGGCATTGAACAAGTACCTGCCTGGACCTTCCATTGAAGAGAGAAGTCAGGTGTCTGCTGCTGACTGTAAAATGCTGATAGCTTTACATAAATATGCTGACAAATTCTGTGATTGGGACTTTAAGAAATAACCCAACTCCATGGAAAGTAAATATACAGGGTGATTCAGTAGAGCCGCCCCAAAATTGAAATGTTTATATCTTGTAAACCTTTCTTCGGAGCATGTTGGTGCCAGCAAATAATTTGCTCGCCTTCGTTTGGGGTATCATAAAATGTGGATGATTTTTTCTTAGTTCACCCCTTCATGTCAATTCTTGAAGGGGTGGTTTCGGGTGATCTCAATAACTCTTTGACCGTTCTTCGGAGATGTGAGGTTTAAATTACAAAGTTGTAATGCCTGCTCCTACGAACCCGTTTGGGATGGTTTCATCCCCCCCGCACCCCTCTGTTTTCTTATAAGGGTGGTTTTTTGCTGTGTCACTTCTGTCCCAAATTAAACGCGAGTTATCGCAAAATGTCAATGAAGTGATAAAAATGAGCTAACAAGTGAAAAAATTAGGGTGCGAGTCGTGACTCCCGTTCCCCAGGGGTAAAAGCAAAAATAACAGAATAACCAAACAACCCCTTTAAGGAAGATCGATGTAACTCCTTAACGGTTTGTCATGGAACTTTGGTTCAAATTACAAAGTTGTTGTCCATGCTCCACCGAAATCGATCGTGAAGTTTTCACCCCTCCGAAATATGCTTGTTTCATGCTAGAGATGGTTTGCCGAAAAACAACCCCTCGTGTTTTCACCGTAAGGGGTGGGCTTGGACAAAAGAAACCGGCATTTTTAAAAAGTGCCATCGATGGCGATACAATCACTTGCCAACAGCAACATTCTCTGGCAAGCATGTCGCGAGAAATGAATATCTCAATTTTGGGGCGGCTCTACTGAATCACCCTGTATATATCATTTCCTACATTTTTGCAGCATTTTCTTGCTCTAAAATTGGATACACCTATGAAATGTGTTGAAGGATGGCCGGTTAATTCGATAAGTAAACACGCACGCACCTCCCGACCACTGTCATATGTCAGTGTTCAAAGATCACTGCTGCTGCTGCTCAATGAAGTTTCATTGCTTGAGGGCTTTGGACCAAGGGCCAAATTTCTGCTGTGAGATGGAATGCTTGCAGGTAAAAGGTGACTTGCTTGCACATGACCATGATGGGATTTTTTTCAAATGTCAGATTTTATAACCTGCTCATTTTCATTTGCAAAATTTCAGATTACTTGGTTGCGAACCGTCGGATGTCTGAGAAGGCGGCCAGGCGAGTTTTCATACAGATACTTGCTGCTGTAAATTACTGCCACAGAAAGCATGTTGTTCACAGAGATCTTAAGGCTGAAAATCTTTTACTAGATGCAAATATGGATATTAAATTAGCAGGTTTGGAAGTAGTGCTGTGTAAACTTCGCATTTAATTTTGTTGTAGATCAGACTTCGTACCTATTTTTTGTTAGAACTAGGCATGGACTTCTTACATGGTGATCAGAAGTTATTTTTATGTTTTTGATGATGCTTTTCTGTGGTTTATTTATACCTATCTTGACCTTTCGGAGCGCGGTCACGGCTGCAAAAAGTCGTTTGGAGCCCTGGAGCACGGATTTTGGAGCCTGGTCAAATTTTGGTCGATGAGCTTTTTTTTGCTCAACAGCTTTTGCTCATCAGCCCGTCTCGGTCCTGGTCGAAAAATCCAAAAAGTTTACTTCGTTCGCCAATCTACATGTCTTTCCATTCCGGACGAAAGTTGGATTTTTGCTCTCCTGCCCATTTCGATCCCGGTCGGCCCACAACCGTCCCGGAAGCAATGCTCCAGTGCTCCCGACTTTTTGCAGCCCTGGCGGTAGGTTAGCCCACTTCCAAAAACTGGTCTGTTAAACCTGAATTCATAAAACTAAGATTAAACTAATTTGTGGGTTTGAGAAGACAGTTTCAGTCGGAGCATGTTGACTTAAGAATTTGAATGGAGTTGTGGGAAGTACCTACCCATGTATAAATACACTTTCAAACAACTTTGGCTAATGTTGAATTTGATTCTTTTCCTGGTATTGCATTTATTTTTTGTTGACCTGCATTTGGTGCAGTGGTGTGCACACTTGCACAGGTTCCTTACATGAAAATATTGCAAACCTTTTCTGTAGTTAAATATTGTAGGTATGTCATTTCGACTAGGTCAAAGCAGGCAGGAACGCTGTTTCGCTGCATTCCAGCAGACCTTTATCCTTGATCACAATGGGTAGGTACATCATCAAATGCACCTCTGGAACAGCTGACATTGGTTCGTTTTGTGAGCTTGATGATTTGAAGTCTACAGATCTTCAATTTGATCTTTGTGTCTTCTATCTGTGGTCATTCCACGAAATCCTATTGCCGATATTGGTGACCACTACGTAAACATTTGTTGAATCTTTTTTTGTGGTGGGTAAGCAATCTTCAAGTGAATCCTTCTACTGATTCCTTATCTTTCTTATCTGATTTGCTTTTTGCAGATTTTGGTTTTAGTAATAATTATCAGGATGGTCAGTTGTTATGTACGTGGTGTGGCAGTCCCCCTTATGCTGCACCGGAGTTGTTTGAGGGGAAGGAATATGATGGACCAAGGGCTGATATTTGGGTGAGAATATCACTTCTTACTTCGTACGTTATTTTTGCTTGTTTTCTTGGTAGGTACCCTTGGTGAGACTCAGATGAAGTTCCAAATTGTTGGCCCATTCACAGACCTACTTACACGCTTCAGTGGATAATCTTGCTCTGTGAGGCTGTTCAGTTGCTTAAACATGGAAGTTTTAATCCCCAAGTCACTGGCAAATCCGGCCTTCCACAAGGGGGGATGGGAAGTGATGTGCTGTGAGTACTGTGTTCTGTGACAGGACTCCTGCAGGGTTCCATAGCTCAAATCCCATCAGGTGGGGGATGGGAAGAGACTCCTCTGATCAGAGAAGATACCTATCTGGAACATTTTTGTGTTCATTGTGGTGGGGAAATTTCATCGAACGAAGTAATGGGCTGTATTTGCTTCGCAGGCCACAAGATTTATCTGCATCTACAACATGAAGCTCTATGAATGACGGGGAGTATCTGCCTAGGACCGTGCGAATTTTAGTGGAGAAGTGATAATCACACATATATATCAATTTTTAACCTCACAATTTGTCAATTTTTGACCTTATATCCCATTTCCTACACCAGTCCAAATTTTCATCAAGATCTCAAATCCGAGCCGATCTCCCTGCAATGTGAAAAGGTCAGACCGGAGATGGGTCAATGTTTGAGAAATGAGATTACGCAATAATCAGCAAACAAGTGAATGTTGCATTTTATCACCAGGTGGTACCAAATGGTTTCAAAAGCACAATGGAAATTGGTTACAAAAATGGCTCTATGTTGTTCCTCTTTATTGTTCACACCTACCAACCTATCTTTGCGAACCATGGCATATCAATACTGACACTTGGCATTTTTGTTTTTTCCATTCTACCTAATTTCAGAGTTTGGGTGTTGTCCTTTATGTTCTAGTCTGTGGCACATTGCCATTTGAAGGCTCCACTTTGCAGAGCTTGCGTTCTCATGTGATATCTGGAAAATTCCGCATTCCATTTTTTATGACCACAGGTTCGTTTGATTGTAATGATTCTGATGTCAGTGCAATTTTTTGACGAAGCAAATTAAAAGTAGTTAATTTGTTCTCATTGTTCATTTTTCATGTTTCTGATATGGACTTAGCAGAGATGTTCACATTTTGCTGTGACAATAGATAGGTCTTACCTCTTGTGATTCTGGTTCTGAAAAATCTTCCTTTGCTCCAATTCTTCCGCTGCTACAGATTCTTCAATTCAGCCAGTGGATAAACAGGCTTCATGCGGTCCTATTTTTTCCTATTTTTCCTATATTTTTGAACAAAAGCTTTTTTTCCTATTTTTTCCATGTTGCCTGTAGAAATCCTATTTTTTTTTAATTCAATTGATGTTTTTTCATAATGCATAATTGTTTCACAATGTTTCATAATGTTGTTTTGTAGTTTTTGGATTCGAATCGAAAAAACAAAAGAAAAAAAAATTATTTTTCAAAAAGAAAACAAAACTTGTGTTTCCAATAAGTCCCTTCCTCCGTCCCCCGGTGGTTATTCAATTATTCATGCAAAGATTTATGCATGAAACAGAAAGATAAGATCCTTTTCCCCCTTTTTAGGGTTGAAAACCCAGTTTTTTGGGTTGAAAATCCTATTTTTTCGGGTTGGAAATCCTATTTTTCTGAGGCTGAAAATCCTATTTTTTTGGGTTGAAAATCCTATATTTTTTTTTGCACCCGGCATGAACCCTTGGACAAACCGTGCCTGACATTGTCAAACAAACCATATCCAACAGGAACAGTCCGACCAATTTCCTTTTGCAGAAGAAAAATCACCCAATCAAAGTTAGGAAACACACCCAATCTATTCTTCACAATGTTCCTCATCTTTGAAACAATGTTCCACGTGAATCATTTTAATTGCCAGGAGTTCAGATCATAATTATTCATTTTGAATGCTGGGAGTTCGGAAAATAATTCATGGAAGCAGCTCCCCCAACACTGCAGCAAAACCTTGCAACTGGATCCCTCAGGTTTAGCCATACATACAAATAAAAATCAATCACGGCATTGTGCATATCCATACCGTGGCTTTAATCAACAATGCTGTTCCCCTTGAAGGAAACCAAGATTCATGCCATGCAGGTATGAAGAAAAGAAGCAATTTTGACACGTACATCAGATCAACTTCCATCACATTGTCTCTCCAATTTGTTTTCTTATTTTTTTTAACAACTTATGAAACTTTCATGCACTCTTCAGATTGATTAAACTGCAGGGTGCATGCATGCACAGGTACCAAACGAACATGGTACCTACATTGTGATAGGGGTTTCACTTGCTGAGAGATTTCTCTTCTTATCTTAATGCAAGCTTACAGCTTTCTAATTTTGCTTCTTCAGTTCGAACAAGCTAGATGTGTAAGGAATTTTTCAAAATTCACAGCATCACAGTTCACAGAGTAATGTGTGTGAAAACTTACCTTCATGTAGGTTATAAAACTGTACTCACACAATCACTCGGCAAATCAAGTCCCACAAGCTCGCTGACAACGCGATAAAATTAATTAAATATTTTAATTTTGCCGCCGCTGAATGTAGGTAATAATTTAAAGTGGTCAGGGTCAACAATCACTTTAAATGAAAAAAAAAACCTGCAAGTGATTGTTGAACTTGATTGCAATAATTTTCACGTTTGCCCCAATTGCAATTTCACGTTCTTGGTCATGCTTCATTTTCACATCATGGCTTTGATTGCAATTTTAAAGTGTTTCATCTTGGTTGCATTTTTCACGATTTTGTATACAATTTTGCCCCAGAGGCATTTGGCCTTTGATAGGGAGGTGCTGAAATTGATAATTCAGACTAAGATGTTTGGTATTGGTGCAATGTTGACATTTTCTGACCATCACATATTGCAATTTTTGCTCACGTAGGTACTTTCATGTTATTTTTTGTTTTTCCCCATGTTTTAGAATGTGAGAATTTGATACGGCATATGTTAATTGTCGATCCAGACAAGCGACTCAGCATCAAGCAAATAATACAGCATAAATGGATTCTAAATGTGAGTTCTTTTGACATTCAGCCACTTCCATCAATGTGCCATTTGTGTTCCTCTCATCATGCCAATGAAAACATCAAAAGTCAATTTGAATTAAATTTAAGCCACACAAGTAGCAAAACGTACAGAAAAAAGTTTCATCAAAATCCATCTCTTGGTTAATATTCACTTTTTGTGCACAATGCGCTGCGACATGCCATTCACTTACATCGTCCTTTCCACGCTGGATCGGCATCCACTTGGCTGTGTGCAATGATGTAACAGTTTGGAGATCTTATCTCTGCATTGATCGTGAATGAATTCACGATGCATGCATTTATACAGGGTGAGTCACCTCGAATGTTGGTTTTTTTCGATCGCAATTTCCGCAAAAACGGAGATATCTCCAGAACCACCCCTTGCACCACTACAGACACCCCCAAATGTGCTTCACCGAATCGCAAGAAGACTGAGGTCTCAGGCCCCATCCTCCGAGACACGAAGAACGCATGCCTGCTGAAAAATGCCCCTCCAACCTCTCTACCCCTTCCCGCAGAAAACCAACCCTAAAACGGAAGCCAAGGGATGGATTTGAGTCGGATCGCTTCTGGTGCCTTCAGATCAAGGAAATGGACAACTTTGTAATTTAAACCATGGACCTCCGAAGCACAGTTCCAGAGATAATGCGCAGCATAGAAAACAACCATAACTACCCTTCCCCAAAAAGGGTGTGGGGGTCAATTTGGGAGAACCCAATGGAACCAAACGGAAGCGCAAGAGAACCAGGCTCCGGTGCAGCCATTTTCGCGGAAACTGTGATCGAAAAAAACCAACATTCGAGGTGACTCACCCTGTATTTGGCAGTTCTGTGTACTTTTCCATCAGAAGTTCTCTGTTTACCTAATAATTTACTGGGGTTACCCCCTTCACATTGGATTTCTTCAACAAATGAAAGATTCACCAATCTGCTGGAGCCTGGACGTTT
>JASGXE010020440.1:0-33602 GCA_030068105.1 Sinentomon sp. SZTP_YWyxl
GAGTATCAGAAAAGACATGACCAACCACCGTGATGTGTGAAAATTTTACTGAGAGCTGAAAGCCTGAACTGAGAACGCCTGTCAGAGAGTGGTGGCCAATTCAGAGAGGAAAGCATTGAAGAGACGCTCGAGTAGGGAGAGAAATCATTCTTCACAAAGCGAGCTGCTCTGCGTTGGACTCTTTCAAGTTCGTGAATGAGAGAGATGTGGAAAGGATCCCAGATTATGCAGGCATATTCCAGGAGTGGACGGATAAGTGAAATGTAGAGAATTTCCTTGGTTGCAGGAGAACAAGATTTGAATATGCGTCTGATTTTGAGAAGAGCAAAATTGGCATTACGTGCAATAGTGTTTATATGCAATTTCCAGGACAGGTCGGATGTCAGTGTTACACCAAGATATTTGCAGGATGTTGAGGTGGTCAAGACAGCGGCCGAAGAAGGAAGGATATAAGAGGATTGAAGGGGATGAAGCTTAGTCGAGAACCGGATGTGGACACACTTTAATGCATTTAGTGCAAGGCCCCGGCCCACTGCAGGCTCCAAGAGTCAAGGGAAGCAAGATCATCCTGCAGTAAGTTTATATCAGGTTGAGATTGAATGGTCTTGTAGAGAACACAGTCATCAGCAAATAGCATGATATTCGAAGAAGATATGACATCAGGAAGGTCGTTGATGAAAATAAGAAAGAGAAGAGGGCCTAACGGCTAACACACTACCTTGAGGTACACCTGATGTTACTGGAAAAGGTGATGAATTTGCACCACCAAGAGAAACAGACTGTGTTCGGTTGCTCAGAAAAGAATTAATCCAAGAGATGATAGAAGCAGAGAGGCCCAAAGACTGCAATTTGAACAATAGAGCCCTGTGTGGAACAACATCGAAGGCAATTTTGAAGTCCAGGAAAAGTGCATCAGTATCAGTTCCTTTGTCAATGGATGATGCGACGATGTGAGTAAACTTGGCAAGAGCAAGTTCACAAGACCAGCCAGGACGAAAGCCAAACTGACAAGGAGAGATGGAATTAGTGGCATGAAGAAACTCTCTGATGTAGTCCGAGACTAGCCTCTAGTCCGAAATATCCAGGCCTCTACTACGATTAGCATTAGAAATAGGAAGTTGGGAAAGTGTGGATTTTATGTTGCAGAATGTTTCATTGAATACATAACAATT
This sequence comes from Sinentomon sp. SZTP_YWyxl, assembly GCA_030068105.1. Classification (NCBI taxonomy): domain Eukaryota; kingdom Metazoa; phylum Arthropoda; class Protura; order Sinentomata; family Sinentomidae; genus Sinentomon; species Sinentomon sp. SZTP_YWyxl. The sequence goes on from JASGXE010020440.1 coordinate 1,173, forward strand.
TCTACAGGATCAACAATTTTTCCGATTTCCAATGTCAGTTTGCACTTGCAATTGTTTGACAGCAGAAGAGCTGCAATTTGGTGTGCGGCCAAGAGCTTCATTAAGAACCTGCCATGTGCTCCGCGAATTGTGGGCCCTGGCGGCGGGCTGGATTCGGATTCGCAAAACACGGATTCGAAAAAATGTCACAGGATTCGGTTTGAGTCTTTTCCTGCAGATTCGGATTCGTCTTTCTGGGATTCGGATTCGAGCTCGAAAGATTCGGATTCGGTTTTTTTGGATTCGAAGTTGATTCGCACATCCCAAGTTTACTTTTTTCCTCTTGCTTTTGTCGCGTCGCAATTTTTGCATTTGACTAAAACTTTGTATACACGTTGATACACTGTTTGCATTAAAAATAAACTTAATTTTTCGTGTTTGGAATGACGTTTCTGCCCAATCTGGGTCTCACTCACGTCGGCGATGAGGGGTCGTGCCACTTTTTGCTGCTGGCGCTGGGACCCCACAGTGATTTTTATTTTCGGAAAAAAATGTGTTAACTAATCCAACACACTTATAGCAGGGCTGGAATAAAAAAATGCTCTCCATTAAACATTTTGCTGCCTTGCAGTGGTGGTAGGTAATTTTACAATGAGTATCAAGTTTTTGAGGCACCTGACAAGGTGTCTTCAAGATCGTTATCCTCCCATGATATTACGCAGTCTGGCCAATCACCGGGGAATCAGTTGGTGTTTTCTGTCGGAACTAATCAAGATAAACTCCTTCGCTGTGAACCAGAAATTTCAAGGCTTCACTTCCATGGTGGTAAACGACTCAGAGTTGATGGCATTTGCAGGGAAATTCCAACAAAGTTATGACAGATCGGGCCAAGCAAAGCCTGAATGCGTTGATCCAAGCAGGGCTGAGAAAATTAGGAAAATTTTCAACGAAATTCGATATATTGAACGCCAACTTGATGAACTAAATGTGATGATGAAAGGTTAGAGGTTAGTCAACAGATTTTCCTCAATGTCTTATTTTTTTGATTGGGCATGCAGGCATGGGACTCTTATTTTACATCATTTTTTTTTTAACTGCCGGCGCAACCGCAAATCCGATGAATCGGAGTAACCGCGCCGTGAAAATAAAAAGAACAGTCCCCCAAGTGGAAGAAGTCGGGCCGATATTCCACATTGCATCCCAGATTTGAAAAACCGAGTTGATTTTTGGGTGTGCGTGCAATGGGGAGAATGATTGGAGGTGCAAAATGGTACGGCAACAAGGCGAGAAAAAAAAATAAAATAAAAAAAAAATAAACCGTAACAAAAACATACCATCTCAGCACGTGGCCGTTTTCATGAAGAATCTCCATCCAGTGGTTCGTCACAGTTGTCAAATTGCACAAAAAGTGACATCATGGTCACCAAAACAAAAATGCATGTCCATGTCCAAACATTACAAGTCACAAATTCAGCCAAAAAATTCAATTGATTCGATTCGTGCAAGAATGGGGAAAAAAATTACCAAATAGGCAAACTGAATTTTTGCGTTAACTACCTATGGGTCTGTATTCTACCTATGTGCCAAATTTAAACATGATTGCAAGCGTATCTACTATTTTTCTCTTTTTTCGCCTACTCCGATCCTACTCACAAAAAAAGCTTCGAGATGTTGACTGCATTGAAAAATGAATGGGCTTTCTTCCAGTCAAACAAAGTTTACCTGCAAGCAACTCCACCGATGATGCGTCAGAGCGAACCTGGGAGTTCTCGCGCTGCAGCGGTAAGTAGACCCTCCCAGTTCAACTCGTCAGCATAATCAACAGAGCTACCTACTTGCGATCTGAAGTTTATTATCATGACAATTATTTAGCCCAACTGTTTCATGGTTTTTTCATTTTGTAGCAAAACTCTTTGGCCAGCTGTTCTCTCGGGATAACCTTTTACTGCCTAAAAGGCAGGATATTATGATGCAGTGTTGTCACAAGTGGCCTTTTCCGTGTCCATTCCCTTAGTTTTGCTCAAGGTGGCTCAGATGGTGGCGAATGGTGGTAGCTTAATCCATAGTTATGAGGTGTATAGGTTGACATGGTGCTTGCATGATAAAGTTTACATTGTTTGAATTTCATCACAACATTTCAGCTTTACGTGCCCAACCCTGCAAGTGACTAAAACCAAAGCAGAGTGAACCTTGGCAGTTTGATTGGACCGAGTTCATGTCATCGTTCGTTACCGTAAGCTGGACAGACAAATTAATAATTTCCATAAATGATGCAGATAGCTGCCTTCATTCTCTTTTGTTGCCTGATGGTTCAGTTTTGTGATGTGGGCGGAGAGTTGTCACCAATCCGTGGGAGTCTCTTTTCACACCTTCTATATTTTATGCATCTTTCACACCTTCAATGTTTCATGCCAAAGTGGTGTGTGCCTTGATGCGAGTATAATGACTGTGTCCTGAGGCTTCAAAAGATGGTTTATTATAGGTATGTGATGAAATTCGACCAATGACTTTATCAAACAAGCATCATGCGTGTATGTATAATCTGAATGAAACTTTCTCCAAACATCACTGACAATAGATTTCGCCAGTTGTGAGGTGTCTTTGACAAAGAATGTGATTTTGTTAAGCTACATGCTTCAGTTCAATGCAAATCATCTTCCCAACATGACCACAATTGGAGTTTGTCTCTTTCAATCAACTCATGCCTGCACTCAGACGTTTTACATGCCTTTCCCCACGCACTACCTACTAATAGGTGCTGCCAACATGCCCCCAGTCTTGATTCTCCCATGTATGTTTTCAGATGACAAAGATCAATCATTGGAGAAACTTGCCAAGGAAGAGCAGTCAAAGTTTCAAGAACAGTTGGTTGCCTTGAAAGACAGTGTAAGTTTTGCAAATGCTAGTTCAATATGTAACCTAACATGGTTTTCAAGATTTTTTCTCAGAAGCTGGTGGGCCCACCCATCGAAGGACATGATGGTTTTTCTACAGTCCTGAGAAGCCATGATTGGGATTCAAAGGCTGCAAATAGCAATGCCACTGGATTGCAGTATCCCTGGCACCTCTGGCAGGTGTGTCAGTGCAGGCCTTTATGTAGGTAGTGCTGTTTTGGTGTGGCCGACTTTACACAGCACGTGGCCTTCATATCCACAATCAGGAAGTAGGTACAAGGAAATGTGACTTACATCAGGTACCTACCTACTTTATCATTATTCGGCCACGAAACTGGAGTTGAAAAGGGTCCAACACTCTGTTTCGATTGATTTCGGGCTGTGATCCAGCCCATCTTCCAATCAACTCATGCCTGCAACTTTAACCTGTGGACGTTTCCTGAAGATGGGCTGGATCACAGTCCGAAATAATTGAAACAGAGTGTTGGACCCTCTTTAACTCCAGTTTTGTGGCCGAATAAGGATAAAGTACCTGACGTAAGTCACATTTCCTTCTGCAAACAATCGCTACAAAGAGTTCACGCAATTGAAGGGCTAAATAGGATAAGGGCTTATCCCACAATTTTGCATTTTTACGTTTTTTTGTATTTTCTGGTATTTTGGATGAGGGTATTATTTCTTTTTTTTTAATTTTTTATTTTCTATTTTTCTATTTTTTGTTTATTTTTTTCATTGTCTCCTTCATTGTTGATATGAATGAAAAAAATTGACTTATCTCAAAACAGAAATTTTGGGGTTAAGCCCTTATCCTATTTAGCCCTTCAATTCCATCAGGAAGTAGGTAGTTGTTACCTCCTAAGAACCTACCTTCGCTTTAATTTGCACAATCACATTTTGAAACATAAGTAGGTAGTGAGCCTGTGGTTGGAAAATTTCTTTTATCGTTTTTTGTTGGTATTCCACTTTTCGGCAGTGTCATTCCATTTGGGACTGATGTGTGATGCGGGGGAGACCGGGGAACATTGGGGCATAGAGAACAATGGAACAGGGCACGGCACATTTTTCCAAGAAATTTTATGAAATTCTCATTTGCAGCCAAAGTGTGGTTCGGTGGGGGGTTCCTTGAGGCCTGAGAGATTGCTCAGTCAGCCACCTTTGGTTTTTCATTCTACAAAAAAAGTTTATTACCTACCTGGTAATAAACTTTATATAGGCCTATGGCTTTATATTTGGTGGTGGTGGTATACAGGGAAATTCCAGTGAAAACTATACGCGAGAGCGCGTTCGGTATGAATTTGCTCGTATTTTTCCTTTTAATTTGTCTGCTCTCTCAGTCATTGACCGTTTGTTTTTTTTCTCAGGCCAAGCGATTTGCGCTCGCGGTAGAATGAGATCGGCGCATTGAGCTGGTGTTTTTGTGTAGGCCAAGGCCGATTACAGCCTGCGCCAAACGTGCCGCCTGTTTCACCTTTAGCATTCGGAACGACCAAAACCTTGACGCATTGCGCAGTCCGTGACCTCATTGCAAAATTGAAGTCAACATGGCTCTGTCCAGAATATCCGCTGAAGGCCACGATGTGCACAGAGAGAAGGTGAATATGAACGAAGGTGCCATCATTGCCCAAGTGGAAAGACAAGCAATACCCACAGACCGCAAGCGAAATAGGCCGGAAGGCTATTTTTTAAATGATCACACGGGATCGGGATTTTTCCATCGAAACCAATGTAAAAGTCCCGAGACGCAAAAAGTGGGCAAAAACCATTTGAACAAGGAAAAAAGGTTAGGTAAGGTTAGGTTGGGCAAGGTTAGGGAAGGTTAGATTAATCTCGGAAGGTTAGGATGGCCTAGGTAGCTTTATTTTTTTTTTCAGTTTGCACGATTTCGATAACGTGTGACGATTTAAAATAACGCTGCCGGGAGCTTGATCGCGCCAGATCCTGCGTCACAAAAATCCTTAAGAAAAGTAAGATCCGTCCCCGGAAGATACTCGTACCGTTAGTCCATGAACTAAAGCCTGGTTAAAACTAGAAGAGCTGATTTTTGTGAGAAAATGGCAAACTCCATCAGACGTCATCCTGGTCTAGTTGAGAGGATATGTTTCACAGACGAGGCCACAGACCATTTTTCATCGAGGGGAATTTAAATGGCCAGTTGTATCAACAGCTCCCGGAAAGACAAGTGTTTCCAGCAATCGATTTGGCAGTGGCCGAGCAAGTGGACGACGAAGGACGACCCGCACTGAATAGGAACACCATCGTTTTCCAGCACGACTTAGGCCAGCTCATAATACGCTACATGTCCAAGTTGGACAAGTAGCGCATTTGTGGATAGGAAAGGGGGACGAATTGAATGGCCGATCGAATCGATCGCATTAAAACGATTAGCCATCAGCCCACAAAAACTCAGCAACGCACGCCAAGAATTCGAGCACCGAATGTATTTTTGTCAGGAGCAGCATTCAAGGGGGACAATTTGAAAATTACTTCCATAGGAGACAAACGACCCTTTTTGGGGCCACCTATCAGCATCCATCAGCGTCAGGTCAAAAAGCACATCTTTCATTTTTTATGCGTCAGGTTCGAACTTTTTCAACACCGTGCGCCACTTTTGGGGCTGGCTGCGGCGAATGGCAAAAAAAGAAAAAAGGTCATTGATGTGAAATTCGGATAATCGACGAATGCAATACAAATGACAAGCGATAAAGAAGCAAATTATTGCCGATCGAGCTCTCGCGTATAGTTTTCACTGTCATTTCCCTGTATAGCCTTATTCTTGTCGTTTCAAATTATTGGGCTTGTTATTCCGGCAAAATAATTTTGCGAAAGGAAATAACTGACTAACAGTGCAATAAATGGCACATGTGAGTTGTGACTGTTGAAAGTGGCCATTTTTCTCTCGTGAAAGGTAATTTACTCGGTACCTACTTGAAGACAAAATCACTTTTTTCTGAAAACTTCCTTCGACATGCAACAGCTAGACAAGCCCACATGGTGTAGGTACAATGGAACATGGTGGTGGTGATTTGCGTCAGGGCTGTGTCCGTACAAATTGACAATAATTTTTGTAATAATAAGGTCTTAATCTGCTGCAGAAGGATACAAAATGAAGTGTGGTGCGACTTTTGTCAACTTACGGAATAGGTATCTACATAAACATTTTCTTGAAGCGAACTACGATGTAGTAGGCCATTAGGCGTGGTGCAGTGAAGAACAATGTCGCCTCCTATTTTTGACGAGGCATGTTCTTCGAAAATTAAATTAGGATTGGGTACTAGAAAATAATTTTTGACAAGCCATGTTCAAAGAAAATTAAATTGGGATAAGGCTGGGTACTTGGAAATAGTCGGCCAAATGCAATGGACTGGAAAAAGGAAGATGCCTTCATATGAAGTTGTTTCTTTCCCAGTTTCTGATAAGTAACGGCCCTCGTGGGCCAAAATATGGTATCAGTCGGCTCATGTGACAAAACCTATTTTGAAAACCTAGTAACCTGCAAGCAAACAACCGCCAAACCAAGCCAGATTTCTGCTCTGTGTCAATAAAATCACTCATATTTTGATGTTTTCAACCAATAAAAACACTTTTGCACAAAAAAACTGGCCAAAACACACACAAACCACTGAAAACCGCACCAAAATTGAGCAAAAACTGGAAAAAACAGGAAATTTCAACACGACGCCATTTCAAAACGAATGCAGCAAATCGAGCGAAACAAGCGTCTGCTAAATCGCGCGTCTTTCAACTTTTCGAAAATTCAAATTTCGGCGGCCGGCAGATGTCGCGCGATCGCGAAAAGAGGCGCCTTCGACAGGAACTCAAGACAAAAACCCGGGAAATTTGAAAATTGCGCCAATTTGAAACGGTTGGACCGATTTTGGTGGAATAAACGTCGTCTGGATCGCTGTTTATTCCTCTTTCCGACTATGAAAATTTCAGACGACGCGATTCGCCGCATTTGCGGCAGAAAACCCATTTAATTACATGGGAATTGAGCGCGTACGGCGTACGGCAGTCGGCAAATCACAACAGCTTTATACGTGCGTACGCCGTACGGCAATCGGAGCCGTCCGTAGCACTTTGTGGCGCGTACGGCGTACGGCAATCGGGCTTGACCGGCTACCTATCTTTCCAATTTAATGCCCATTTTTTTAGCAAAATTAACAACCATTTCCCACTGTACTCCATGTGATGTCCCATTATTCGTCGGCATCGGGACAGTTATGTTGAGGACCTCAGGGAAATTGTAAATGGGAAACATTCGGTCCCATTTTTTTAGCAAAATTAACAACCATTTCCCACTGTACTCCATGTGATGTCCCATTATTCTCCTGCATCGGGACAGTTATGTTGAGGACCTCAGGGAAAGAATTGTAAGTGGGAAACATTCGGTCGATTTCAAAAACGGAGATTTATCAGCAGATCGCCGAGATCTGCGGATCGATGAGTGGTGAGCTGATTGAACATAAACGTTTGAATTCACATCGATATTGCGAATGACAACGTCAACCATATCACCACTCGTCGATCCGCGGATCGAGGCGATCCGTTGATTAACCTTTGTTTGGAAATCGACCGATTGCCTTCTTTTTGCTTTGGGAAAGATGGGAAAATTTGGCAGAAATTTGAAAAAAGAAAGAACACTGGATGATGTCATCATACATCAGCTGAGCCCTTGTGATTGATTATCATTATCTCTGCCTCCTGCAATTTTGTTTCGATGGATATCAATGCAACAACAAAAAAGTAAATGTAGCCTACTGCTGGTTACTTGACCTCTTGAAATCCTTGAATTAGATCAGGTCCACTCTGCACTCACAATAAGAGTCTGGTGGTGCGTATATTTTTCCTTTAACTCCTCGTAAGCTTGGATGTGAATTAGTCTTGACAACAACAAAAGTAGACATGGGATTTCATAAAAAGGATCACTTCCCTACACTGCGCTTGGTCAGGGATTATTGTCACTGCTCCCAATTGGTGTGAGCATCCTCACTGTCATAACATGACCAGTTCCCAGCTTTCTTGTTTCTTATTTTGGTAGGCCTATCGCCGAAGAACAATACCTACCTGATAGGCCTTGTGCAGTGTGATTTGGAATGCTGAGTTGCGTTGTTTCTTACTGTGTTTGCCATTTCAGTTGATTGATGCAATCGTTCCGGAGGAGGCTGCGGGAACTGGTGATGTCATTGTCGAAATTTCAGCCGGGGTTGGAGGACAGGAAGCAATGCTTTTTGCACTTAGTCTGTTCAACATGTACAAGATGTTTGCGCAGAGCAAAGGCTGGAATGTGACTCCCTTGTGTGCGAGTTGCACTGAAGTCGGTTAGTGATATTTAACATGCAGTTACTTAGGTACCTACCATACCAAGCGAGGTGGTTTCATACAAGTTTAGTTGCGCAGATGAACTGGCAGACGAAGCCTACCTTGGTGGACCAAGGTCTCTCTCTAGGTCTCTCTTGGACCAAGGACCAAGGTCACTATCGGCCGCATTCCCCAAAGCCATTTACCCAAACTCTAACCCCAAGCTTCAAAATTAACCAATTTTATGCAAATATTTCTGCTGGAGGATTTTATTCCAAGAGCAACAATATTCCTTTTCCATCGTTGAGAAAGATGCATCAATGTGGAATTGGCTTTTTTCAAGTTCGGTTGATGGCTTTGGGGAATACCGCCGTGTGTCTTATTCCCATTTCCACTTCACTTGTTAGTTGATAACCCCGCTTCTGCCCTCTCGAAGGTAGTTAGGCCTAACTGTTCACCCCGCAGTGAGAAAAAAACATGTTGGCCAAATCTTCGAGGGTTGATGTGCATGAAGTGACTATTCTGAGCTACAATTGAGTGAATTGCTTGCCCTTCAGTTGAAAAGCCCTTCAGTTGCTTCCAAAAACCACCAATACTGTCGAGACAGGAAAAAGTAACCCCCATGGGATAAGTCATCATAATAGTCCCCTTTTAACTTGACAAGATTGCTATGGCAACACAAATTGGGACAAGTCATTATGTCCCTTTCTTACAAATCACCCCAGCATTAAAGTTTTATAATTTCCAACAAAATAAAATGGGACTAGTCATGAAAATGGGCACAGAGCTGACAAAAATCTCGCTTGGAGGATGAAAAATTCGTACGTTCCTCCAAGGAGAAGTGCAGTTTGACATCCACTCTCAACAAATTTGAATTTATCCAGAAAAAAAAAAAAAAAAAAAAAAAAAAAAAACCATTTTCCAAAACCTAAGAAAATGACTTATCTCATTCTGCCTTGTACTCACAGACTTATTTTACTTATTTTGCTTGCGATTGACTGTTGTTCATATCATGTTTCACAAGCAACATGGTTGAAGGTCCGGATAGGTTCATAGCAAAATGCACCTGTTGTAATAGGCCAGTGGGAAGGACCCCACAATTGGACATTGGTTTGGTACACCATACTCAGTGCTCTTCAACAAAGGCAACACCTTCAGATTATAAATACCGACCTGTGTAACCTGCACCAGACCTTCTCTTGCAGCTTGTCACTGACCTTTTTTGTCGTTTTTTCTTCCTATCCAGGTGGCATGCGATTTGGATCTTTGTCGATTGAAGGTGTTGGTGCGTATCGCTGGTTGAAGCTTGAAGGTGGCATTCACAGGGTTCAAAGGGTCCCGAAAACCGAGAAATCTGGTCGAATTCACACCAGCACTGTTGCTGTCATTGTTATGCTCCAACCAAAAGAAGTTAGTCAAGTAGCTTTACCTCCCTTGTCAGGTTCGACAAAAGTTGAACAGTACCTGCGTAGTGTCCCCAGTCCGTGAACCACAGTGCTACCTATAGCTTCCACAACATACCTACATAATAATTATCCCCTGCCTATTGCAGAATACCTACTTGCTTGGTGTGATCTCCCAACTGAATTACTCGTATTTGCTTTATTTTTTTCCATTAAAGATCCAGGTTGTCATAAATCCGAAAGACCTAAGAATCGATACCATGAGGGCAAGTGGAGCAGGTGGCCAAAGTGTTCAAAAAACAGACAGTGCAGTGCGGGTGGTGCATCTTCCGACAGGTTGTTTCCGTTTTTTGCTGTGAACTTACATATGTTTGTGACATTTCTATTCATTTTGAGCTTGGTATCAATGCTGGAGTTTTGTGATTCAGGCCCATGCGTGGTGGCCATTTTTGTGGGTTTGGAAAAACTTCAATCCTGACTTCTCGCTTTTGGTTAAGTTTGATAAATTTAGGTGTTTTTTTCCCGTTGATTCCTGAGCAGCACATACCACGTCGCTTGCACCGGTTCTCATCAGAACACCAAAGTTAAGCAACGTTGGGCCAGGATGGCACTTGGATGGGAGACCATCCTTGTATCCATGGTTGTCCTTTGGAAGGAGGAAGTAGGCTTAGCAGTGAAAGCCTCTCTCCTTTGGATGGGTCATTTAGCAGCGGGTCCCATGTGCAGCATAACACAACGCATGTTAACGAACACCCAGCACCAGGTCACAAGACTGGCCTGATAGGTTGCACTGCAGAAAAGCCAGATATCACAAGCCACTTCTCCATTCTGCAGACCATCACTTTCTGCGGGACATCCTGTTGGCATATTCCATAAAAACTGGTCCGATTCGATTCCGTTGAATGCAGAGTGGAGTTGGGATACGATTGTGGGGCATTGTCTCTTTGTGAGCTCAATGCATGCATCATGGTTCGTGCCGAGTCGAGTCACCAGTCCTATGGCTGTCAGCTTATGATGGCAAATGAAGAAGATACTTTGTTTGTGAGCACCAGGCATCCTACAGGTGTCTCCATCTCAAGTGATGTTGTTTTGTTTCAAATGTTTTCAGATCCCAAAGCCAAAGCTATCTTGTCAAAAGATTTGAGGCTTGTCTGACAGCAAAAATGTAAAATGTCCTAAAAATAATGAGACCAAGGGCAGTCAGGTCGTGAAAGGTTGCATTAGAGGCACCTGTCATCTCCAAATGCGTCATGCATAGCTAAGTTAATTCGATCTCAGTATCATAAAAGGCTCTGCATGTCACTCCACATTTGTCACAACTTCGTAATTTTCCCTGTTCTGTTGCACCCATCTGCTGGATTTCATTTCAGGCATTTCAGTTGAATGTCAGACGGAACGATCCCAGCACGTCAACAAGGAGCGTGCCCTTCGAACGTTGCGGGCTCGTCTCTATCAGTTGGATTTGGACAAACAGGAGAGAGAAGTTCGCTCTTCTCGGAAACTGCAGGTCAGCAAGCAATAACTATGCAAATATTTTTTAGCTGCTGAGGTGTCGCAAAAACTGCACCAACATTCCTGGAACACGTTGGCCAAGCTGAGCGGCACTACATGCAAATTCAAAAAATTGATTTCCTGACATAGAATTGTTGATAGTCAACAATAAATTAACAAACTGGCCTCTAACCGTTCGTAATAACTTGAAATGGCCATTTTCAAGTTATTACAAACGGTTAGCGGCCAGCTTGTTAATTTATTGTTGACTATGTTTCCCGTTCGCGGTGCCCGTTCAAAAATTGTTGATTTAACAGAACTGGTCCATTATGATGGGTTTACCTTGAGGCATGCAAAGTGCAACAAAAAATTTGAATACCTCTATGGAAGCCAAAACAAAGTAAAGAACAAAATGGTTGTTTTTGAAACACAGCAAAAGCCAGCAACTCTCGATGTGGTAGCAGCTGCAGAGGTTTGGCAACTACTAAATCTTAGTCATTCCGATGAGTAGAGCACACTGAAAATGTTGATAAGGAATTGGCACCGCCAAAACGATATCAGCCATTTCAATCATCTTTTGTGATTTCTTTATCATTTCAGTCAATTAAAAGGCAATTCCAGCAATTCTGAATGGTTGATTTTCCACAAAATATGAAAATTTCCTCGACATTCATTGATTTCCACAAAATATCTCCCTTTTTCAGCTTTCCATGCGAAAATGCCATGACTTTCCTTTTTTTAACTAGGTAAGTGGCAAGCATAGTGCACAAGAACATTTGAAAGACTGAGCTTTCTTTTTGCTCTTTTCAATTGAGCGAAATTTTCCAAAAATTGTCACCATTTTCAGCGTGCTCTACCGATGAGGGTGGGTGGCTGTGGACACCCATATACCGAGGAGTTCAATGAAACGATTGACGAACACCGAACGTAGAATCATGCAGAAAATGGCTGGTGGCACAAGAGTTGCTTGTGATCTTTGCGAATTGCAAATAATAAAATTATTCAGATCCAAAATATGTAGTGTAGGTAGCCATTGCTTGAACAGATTGTTTTATCCAATGCAAGGAAAACGGTAGGTACCTTGGTACCTAACTGTATGTGAGCCATGTTTTATGTAGAACAGGTCTCATTTTTAGAATAAGAAGATCAGAACATTGGCTACCTACTTACCTATTTTTTCAAGGTTACCTGGGTACTGCCTGCTTAGCTCGGTAGGATCCTGCCTTCCTAAGATTCAGTCTATGCCGGTGGTTTTACATTTTCGTCAACACTTTGTCTCTTTTTTTTTCACTCATAGGTACCAACTTATTTTTTGCAGGTATCATCAAATGCCAGATCGGAAAAGATCAGGACATACAATTTCCCACAGGACCGTGTGACCGATCATCGTGTTGGTATCACCCTTCATAATGTTCAAGATATTATGCTAGGTGGATTGACGTTGGAAAGACTGATCCAGAGATTGCTTCAGGAAGAGAAGCAAGAGAGACTCTTGGAGTTGATCCGTGGAACAACACAGCGGTGACACTCGCTATGCTGAAATGCTATGGCAGCTTTGATGTTTGTTACGTTTTACTATCGATGCTTAGAGAATATAAACTTCTTCTTTTTATACCTACCTACATGTGCTTTTTGTCTTTCTTTTGGACCATTTTGAGGGCTTGAGTTTGAGAATCTTCAAGTCATTGAAGACCTTTTCCAGAAGGTTTGATAGCAGGGAAAACTGCCATGAATTATGGAAGCAAGGCCGGGAAGCTTGGAAATTTCATGATAATGTCTCACTAGATCATTTTTGTGGATCTCCAAATGATTGATTACGATTGAACTGACTGATTACGGTTGAATATAACCTTATGAAACATACAAAGTGGGATCTTCTGTCGGGTAGTCAGTTCACATAGGGGACACGAAGTGAACTTGCGCCTGTTGGAACATGACCGAAAATGCCTGAAACTGAATTAGGGCCTAATGTGTGTGGCGGTGCAATTCACAGGTTTCTGATACCGTTTTGCAGCAGACAGAAGCTTGGTGGCAGAGCTTCGCGGGTGATTTGATAAAAGAGGGCCCCTTGAAGGGCTCTCTTCCAAATCCTCGCTTTTTTGCACCCGCAGCTTCTATCGGGCTGCAAGGAGGGTTTTTTTATCTGGTCCGAAACGACCGTGTTTTCCCCCTACCTCCAGGGCGACGCTATATGCGATTGACCAACCCTGGTTCCCAGCTTAGGCTGGTACAAATCAACAAAAAAAGCTGATACCATATTTTGTGTGTGTGAAATTAAAAAACCATGTACTGCTGAGATAGTTCAGGGATGATTTGCATACCTTTAGAGCTGCGATGCATTCGACCTCGGTGTATTCTGCCACAGTTTCTTTTCCCTGACAGGTCGGTTCTTCCTTGTGATTGTTAACATGAAGGAAGCGATTTAAACTAAACATCATTTTTCATTCTGATCTGTCAAGGAAACTGTCTCTGCTGCTCTGTCGTGTAAGCAATATTCAAAAGACCCACTAAAGCAATGTTTCAAAAATTTCTTGTGCCATTTGAAGGAAGGGAAATGTGACATGATGTCAGACATTGGTTTGAAATGTTTTTTTCTTCTTCTTTTGGACAAGGACTGAAATGCAGATTTCATTTCCACATTCAGCTGAAAATGCCCATTGTGTGTTAACTCTTTGAATGCCACGACATATTTTGTAGTGTTTCCCATACTGCCGCTTATGTTTTTTGCCATATTACCATGGTGCCGTAAGCATTTTATGATGAAATTATCATTTTTTCTGCATTTTTATAGTGGGTTTATTGACCTCAATGGCAAACTGAGGCCAAAACCTTGAAATTCGAGTGTCACTCACCGGTGAGTGACACGGCACCCTGGGAACGAAAATGCAATATGGCACTCACCGGTGAGTGCCAGTCACAATGTTCTGGCACTCACCGGCGAGTGCCAGATTCTAATTGTTCTTCTTTTCTTCTCTTTACAAGGTAAAAATTTATGCAAACAGGTGAAAAAATGGATAAGTTAGGAAAAAGAGCTTGTACTGCTGGCACGACTTATGCAAGTGCCTCTAATTTGGAATCAGACAGTGACATGTCTGACTTGGAAGACAGTGAAGATGATTTTGTTCCACCGGATGATCAAGAAGACCATGATGATGAAACTGGCGACAGTGATGATGATGATGAACAAGAAGATGTTGGTGATGGTGTAGATGATGAAGTCAGTGAAAGTTCAGATGGTAATGACGATTCTGGAGACGAGTCAGATGAGGAGTGGTCAGCAGTGACTGGATCAAACCAGAAATCGTTTCCTTACATTGGTCATCAAATCATACCCAATTTGGATCGTTCAAATTTGACTCCAGCCAGCATTTGGATGAAAATCGTTGATCCACACCTGATCTCAGAGATAGTTGTTGAAACGAATAGATATGGAAATAAGGTGAGAGATTTTCATTGCTCTTCTTATTCAATTATTGCTCAGTTAATTTGCCTGGACAACAGTGCCAATGAGGTTGCTCCCTTCCGACAATATCCTCCATTTCTCTCGCTTTTGAAATGAGGCTAAATCTGCCTCAAAAGAAGGAATATAATTTTCATTTATTTTCAGGTAAAGCAGTCCAAGAACCTGCGACCGAAGTCGAGAAAGAAGCTCTGGATTGATACTGATGCTGAGGAAATTCGGAAGTTCTTGGGCCTTATCATATATATGGGCCTGGTGAGAAAACCAACAATTGCTGACTACTGGAGCAAAAGCAAGCTGTACCGTGATCTGGTGGCTCCAAAGGTGATGTCACGGAACAGATTTCAGATGCTTTTGCGGACGATTCACTTTGCCAATGACGAAACAGCCAATGGAGACAGGCTACATAAAATTAGGAACTTGGTACAAGTCATTCAAACTAACTCCAGAAAGCTCAAACTGCCGCCAAAACGCTTGGTTGTCGATGAATCGCTGGTCCCATTCAGAGGTCGACTGATAATCCGACAATACATTCCCCTAAAGCGACATAAATACGGAATAAAGCTATTCAAGCTTTGTGATCCATTTGGTTACACATTTTCAATTGAAGTGTATGCAGGGAAAAATGCACCTGCTGCAGCACGGCCTCAACCCCAAAATGCACCTGCTGCAGCACAGCCTCAACCCCAAAATGCACCTGCTGCAGTACAGCCACAACCCCAAAATGCACCTGCTGCAGCACAGCCTCAACCCCAGTCAATGCCCACAAAAGTTGTGCTGGACCTTGTCCAGCCATATGTTGGATGTGGCCGTATTGTGGCAACAGATAACTTCTATTCGAGTTTGCCCCTAGCAAATCAACTCCTGAAAAAACAAACACATTTCATTGGCACTGTGCGAAAAAACCGCAAAGGTTTGCACAAACAGGTGCTGGATGCAAAACTGAAGAAAGGGGAAATTGTCGGAAGGGAAAGCAAAAATGGCATTGTTGTCCTCAAGTGGAAAGATCGCCGTGACGTTCTGATCATGACGACTGACCACAACTTGGATATGTTCAACACAGGCAAGAAAGACAAGAAAGGCAACAACAAGATCATCCCCAGAGCTGTATCCACTTACAACCAGATAAAAGGTGGGGTAGATAAATCAGACCAGATGAGTAGTTATTTCTCCCCACTGAGGAAGACCATCAAATGGTATCATAAGTTGGCATTCGAGCTGCTTTTGAATGTTGCAGTTTTGAATTCACTTATCATTTATGAAGAAGAAAAAGGCCAGCGATGCAAGATCAATGTCTTCCGTGAGCTTCTTGCACTGAACTTAACTGGGCTAGACAAAACTGATAATGCTGCACTTCTCACAACCAAGCATGCTCTTGTTCAAACCGAGCAGAAGGATGCCAAAAACCGTCGTATCCGTGCCAACTGCAGCTCTTGCTACTCCAAAATGGCAAAAGAGAGAGGTCGAGACTTTGCCAGGAAGCACAGAGTTCAAGTGTCTACTTTTTGCTCGAAATGTCCAGACAAGCCATTCATGTGCATCACATGCTTCAATGGGCACAAAGATGCAAAGTGAAGCATGCAGTGGAGGAGAAACTGACATTTAGAGTTGGACAATTTGTGATTCGAGTTTGGACAATTTTGTGAATCGAGTTTTCTAGTGCTTTTTTCAGAGTATGTCTTCGTTGATTTCAAGTCAATTGTTGTTCAGAGCCAAGAACTAATGTTGATATTCATGGAAATACTGTTCAATGCTTTTTCATCATTCAGAAGAGTCATTTCTTGAAGGTATAGTTTATATTGTGTGCTTTACTTACTGGTTGGAAAAGTACATTTTTACTGGTCTTCTGACACTCACCTGGCACTCACCGGTGAGTGCCACTGCAAACCCAGGTTGTATGTGGTTCCCACAGTGCCACCGGACTTTCATAATTCCTATCCCTGTGTGCCACAAAAAAATACAGCTCATTTGTTTTTAATTGCACTGTCACTCACCGGTGAGTGCCATGGCACCTTGGCAAGATGAAGCGTCACTCACCGGTGAGTGCCAAGGCACCCAGGCAAACATTTATGTCACTCACCGGTGAGTGACATGGCAGTCAAAGAGATTATACCTGATGAAACTCTCATCACCTTCTTTCTGCAAATGATTATTGCTTCATTTTTGCAATGATTATTGCTTCATTCAAGACTTACCTATTGCTTCATTTTTGTTTTTATGTCAGCCCAGACATCATAACTTTATCCACACGATATGGGGGACCCCTTTTTCCAACTGGTATTTTTGAACAAAAAACATCAAATGGCATTTCATTATTGAAGGGATGCAAATACATTTTAAGCCAAATGGTACAGCATATTTTGTCGGAGGGAAGTCAGTTATGACAGTTGCGTGTGCTGTTTATCGCTGTCAAATTCGCACTCATTGGTGACACTGCTTCCGAGACTTTTTTCTTGTCGGCACAGGATTGAAAGTGTCAAATTGCAACAGAAATCCAACCCCTTTGAGTTAAGAAAGTCGAAAGTCAAAAATTTAATTTCTTCACTTTTCCATAAAATTTTAAATCTCCATACAATTTTGTGCATTTGCCACTTCGTCTTACACTGCACTTGGAGTTCAGTACATTAAATCCAAGAGAAATTGCGCATGAACACATGAAAATACGCAGTCGTATTGCGATGTCGTGAAAATTATTGCAGATGCAATTCAGTGTTTGGGTCTGTTTCATATTTTATGGCCTTTCCTCTGCGTGTTTTTCTCAAGTTGATGGTTTTTTGCCAGTTGTAGCATGAAAATGGCCCAGCAATAGTCGACGTTGCACAAACAGGAAATTGCTTGGCTGGTGCACAGCTTCGGAACAGCTCTTAATTATGTAGCGTATGAAACAGTTCCTCGACACAAAGGCAGGCCATTGGGTGTGCAGGATGCCAGCCAACAATAGAAAATGGAAGCCCGATGACCCCTTATTGCCAATGAGACTTGAGTCATGGGCCAGAAGCAACATTTTGAAAGCATGAAAAATTGTTACGGGCACAGAAACTAAAATGTGAGATTGTCAACACAGGATAGACGGGTATACAAGTTGCAATATTACCCCTGAGAGATTTGGTTGAGGTCTTACTGATACTGCGGCATAAACTATGACCCGGTCTCACTTTTTTCTGCAGCGGTGGGGCAGGGACACAATTTATGCCGCAGTATTAGTAAGACCTCAACCAAATATATCAAGTGTTAGTGTCAAGTTGCCGATGCAGTCGCAGAAGAGAAGGGAAGATGCTTTGGCCTGAACCAGGCGCTTGCCCTGAATTTAAGAAATCCACCAATTGTGTCAGCGAAGAAGGTACACTGGTCGCAGAAATTATGTACTTAAAGACATGTAAAAATTGTGACTTAAGATTTTTTGTTAAAAAAAAATCCATGCTGCAGAAATGAAATATCCTCTTTTACAAGCGAGGTCAAAATCTGACAACTGTAGAAAGCCTTGTTGCAATCTGATGCTTTAATTTCTACCGCCTGCACAAGAGTAAAAAGAAAGAAAGAAAAGAAAGCATCAGAGGCAACAGTTAAATGGGAAAAACACATTTATGAGTACATTTATTCTGCTGCTACTATCCATGATCTTGGATCCACCGAAACAAATAACAGCGATGTCTTGTTTTTGTGGTTTATTTATGTAGATTAATTTTGCTGAATGACTATCGAAATATTTGGACAAAATGATTTACTTGTGACCGATGGAAATTATAAACTTGCCAATTGAAATTCAAGATGCCATTTTGGGTCACTTGGATAAGGTATCTCTTCTTTCAGCAGCACAGGTGTCTCGTCTCTGGGCGACACTCTCGCTGAGGTTAGTTTGTTGGTAATAAAATCATTGACAGGCTTCAACTTGTATTCAGATATTGGAGCATTTTTCCATGCCCGTTGAAAAAAAATGCGAGACTTAATGTGTTTTTGAAACTGTAGACTGTTAGCTCTTTAGTGGCGAAAGTTTTTGTCATTTATAGGTCAAAGAAAAATGGTTAAGGGCTGTGCGCAAGTGAAAAAATTTAATTTAAAGTCTGCGAGTGGCTAAGACTATTTTGGGCATCTTCTCCATGAACCTCCAGTCAAATTGCCCCCGGAGTGCTGAAAATGATTTTGCAATTTTTTCTTTGTTAGCAAATTTCACAATGTCACAAAATGAAACTCACAACCGAATCCATTCGTAAAAATGCGACGGAAGTGCGATGTTTCGCTCCCACAGCATGGAGCTTCATCAGGTGAACCAGCAGAGTTGGTTAACCTGATGAAGCTCCACGCTGTGGGAGCGAAACGTCGCACTTCGTTGCATACTTACGAACGGATTCCGCTGTGAGTTTTTTTGTTTATTTTGTTTCAACATGACTGACAAATTGCACATCCAGACTGACCACTGGGTGGAATTATTTTCCATTCCAGTGACATGTAACTTTTTCATTACATGTCCCCCGTATCTCTGTGACGGGTTCTTTACAGCAGAGAGAAGCAAGACTAGTGGCCTTGTCTCATGCCTCTCCAAAGATTTTGTCAAAGAATATCATGATTGAACACATTTTTTCTGTTTTTTTTTTCGTAAAATTTTTTGCTTTCAATTTCAGGCATCTGAAGGGTGTTTGTCTGAAGGAGATCCCATATGACATTCTGGTCGAGATTCAGAGCGAAATAAATACTCAGTCTCCGGCGGACACCGACTGGAGGGTGGTCATGCGAAAGTGGGTTGAGTCTGAATTCCTACCGAAACAGGAGGATGTGGTCAAAGTGTGTCAAACCAAAGTACAGATGTGCATGGCTTGTCCCGTTGCCTTTGGTGAGTCTTCTGGGTTTGTCGGAAAATCATCGGGCCCATCTATTGCACCTCAAGTTTAATGGCTGTCCTGCATCACCAATTTTTTTTCTTGGATTCTATAACTTTATTGATTGATCTAACCACGTAGTGGAGCTGTTGTTACAGCATCTGCACTTAACGTGGAGAGATCGCCAGCAAGGTGAGTTGCCTTGTCGGGTCGTTAAGGGGGGGGAACATTCGGATTGTTTAAAAATGATTAAAAACGGTATGTTGGGGTTTTTTTTTAGTGATCTTTTACAAAAACCTTTTCTGATTACAGTGGTGCAATCCGTTTTCTGAAATTCCACATGGTTTAGAAGTTACGGACTAAAATGAGAAGGCACCTAAATGAATTTTTACCCATCAGTAAATGACGTCTTTCAGAAAAATGACCATTGCACAGAAAGGAAGCAAGTTAGACAAAATTTGACCATTCAAGCCGAATCAGGAGCATCTTTTTTTTAAGTATGCCAAATTTCAACCTTCCAAGTCGCTTATAGGCTGAGATATGGCACAAAAAAGTTTGACGATGCCAAAATAAGTTTTTCGAAGGTGTAAAAATCACATCTTCGCAAATCTTCAATTTACTCGGAACTCCGATTCTTCATGTTCGGCAAACTTTCTATTGCAAAATCTCAGCTTGGAACAACATAAAAGCTTGTGTAAAAACGTGTCCTGGATTGGCTAGAATGGTCACAATCTGACTATCTTGTGGTCAGTGTCGGATTAAGGTGTTTGGCGCCCTGAGGCACGGATCGATTTGCGCCCCAAGTGACAAAACTGCGTCGCAGGCGCAGCTCGGCTGAGAAGCAGTCGGGGGGAGGTCTCCCCCTCCACGAAGGGAGAAAATTTTTGAAAAATAGACCTGATAATGGCACTCAGAATGCCCTCAAATTCACAAATATTCAATTTTTGATCAGTTGAATTGTTTCGACGGCCGAGAACCAGCAAGTGGGCCCTTCGCTGGTGGTCAGAGCGCAACAACAGTCAATGTTCACAATTAAAAAAAATTCCAACAAGCACAAGATCAAAATCACAAAACGTGAAATAATGTTAAACAAAGAATTCAGATTATTCTGGAAAGGTCATTCTGATTATTCAGCCCAGGTTATGACGAGAAATGGTGTTTATACATGAGATCTAACTACATTTTCAGAAGGGCATTTTTCTGGATTTATTAAGTCCTGCAAAATCCTGCTTAATTTTTTGAAAACACAACTTTTCTAAAAAATTGCTTTCAATTGAAATCAGGGACAAAGCTGACACACGTTCTTGTGTCATCATGGTTGTCCTGAGTTCCGATTTAATTCTATAGCGAGCTTGGAAAATGACCGCTCGCCTTTACAGTTTGTAGCAAAAGTACACATGTATTCGTACATCCTCAAAATGACGTCAACATTCTGAAAAGTACACTGAAGCCCGTGGGAGCGAAGATTCGGCAGCATCTCAGCTGGTGAAACGTCTTCTTGCAGTTTCATGAATTCGGCAAAATGGACCAGTTCTTCCTCCAGAGTTTCAGCTACATCATGTGGATAGACTTTCACAAGGGTGCGTGCATGTTCTCGAATCTCATCTGAGCCCAATGTTGTCAGACTGTGAAAGAATCCAAACTTTTTGTGGATCTCGCCGCATGCCTCTTTTAGTTTCATCAGTGATGCAACCAATGAGTCGAGAATTGCAAAAAAAGTGCTGCAGCAAAACCAATCGCATGAAGCACGTTCACTTTCAGCAGACGCAATTGGCATTTCATCGAATTGGCATTTTCAGGGGAAAAATCCATAAAAAAATAATGGGCCCCATAGTGGGAGGGTGCCCGGCACCCGGCCCCAGGGGAAAAATCCATCAACACAAAAAAACGAGCCCCATAGTGGCAGGATAAAAACGTACACAAAAAACAAAACGGCTCAGGGCGCGCGCCCCTCCGGCGCTGCGCCCTGAGGCACGTGCCTCATGCGCTTCATTGATAATTCGCCACTGCTTGTGGTGTTTACATGATACAAGTGTATTTTCAAATTAAAGCAGTAAAATTTTCCGCTTTTTGAAGTGATAAACATTTGTTTGAATCTGGAGCAAAAGTGAAGTTTGGCGTAAGGTTGCTGACCTTTCTGGCCAAATTCTGGATCAGTTTTGACTTTGGTGCAAACTAGAGATCTCTAGCTCTTATGGTTTAGGAGCTGCAGCGATGAAAAGTGTGAAATTTTGCAATGATCTTAGTTAAAGTGACCCCAAAATGTGTGCAAAGTTTGAACAAAATCGGTTGAAAAATAGAAAAAAATTTGCGTGAAGGTTCCTCCCTTAAATATCTTTTTCCATTACAGTAAATTGCGAAAATTTGTGCAGAGATCGCTTTATTATTTTACCATCGGAGTTATTGGCAAAAATTTACGCCAATATTGAATTTTTTTTTCAATTGCGTTCACATTATTGAAAATTTACGCCAAGGTAGTTAATATTTTTTTTCACTGGAGAAAGGGCAAAAATTTCCGCCGAGGTAATTAATTTTTTTGGGTTGTCATTTTATTTGGGGGGACACAATTTCATGATCGCAGTGAAAGATTTTCAGAAAAAAGCTGTGCTCTTGGCTGTGCAATTATGTCCCCTCTTTGGCACCAGCATGCGGCACAGGGTGTGCCTTTTCTGTCAGGTAGTCGGTCAGGTGAGGTTAGATTGGGTTAGGTTAGGTTTGGTTGGGGTTCTCTGCTGTGAAATTGAAACCCAACTTAGAACAAACTGGACCTCACCCAGACCAATATGCGGGAACAAAGAGATAAAGCAGGAACAAAAAAAAATGCACAAAAAAAAACAAAAGCAAATCAGGAACAAAGAAAATAGAAAAAGAAAACCGTTTGTCGATGCCAGAAAGGTGCGCAATTGCACGGCACAGAAAAGGCACACCTTCTACCATCTGATGATGCAAAAGGGAGACACGATAATTGCATGGCTGAGCGAACAGCTTTTTTCTGAAAATGTTTCCCTGCGAGCGGTATTCCAAACTGCAACCGAGCATTTGTGCTGGAATCAACCTCTTTTAATGAGTGTCGCTCCCCAATGTCGCCTCACACAAGTAGCATATTGGCCATGTTCCCTTCGCAGAAAATTTCATCTTCATTGGTGATACGACTGGCAACGTGCACATATTTGAAGTGGAGATGACTGAGCCTCAACCTGCCTCGCATGCTGCCTACGCTGCTCCTCCGGAATTGCATCCTGCCAAATCTAATCAACCGGCATCAAATTACATCAACGAAACGGTGATAAAGATTCGTGCTGATCTCGCTATTCACTATGTGAGTGACCAATGTGTGAAAGTGCACCAACCTATTCTTCATCTTTGAGTTCTGTTTCCACAGATAGAGTAGTCTGTTACCTGCCCTGGGAAAACCAGCAAAAATTGTCGGAAAAGCAAAGCTGTTCCGGCTGAGAAACGAGTTTGAAAACATAGTTCTTTATGTTTTTCATGACCTGATACCGCTTGTGCTTTTACTCGATTTGGTGTTGTTAATTTGTCAGTGGTACCAAGGTGTTTGGGTTTGTGATTGTGGTAGGCCATCCAGACATGGGATAGCAGTGCTGGAGTTGCACACGTTTTTATAGGAACCAGCAGGTGTTTGAGCTATGCTGTAGTGTGCACCCAAGTAGTGGCCAGGCAAGTGCAACTTGAGATGTGCAAATTGCCGAAAATGGTAAAACTTGGATCATTTCCCCCAAAAAGCCCTACATAAATCCAAGCAAAAATGCATGTGCAGGCTCGAAGCCTGTCTGCAAATATGTGTCTTGCCTACCTTCTGTGCCTGGATCAAGCCTGGCCTACCTCCTCATCTCTCTAGGCAAAAAGTGGATAGGGGACATGTCATCAGCATAAAAAATTGAGAGAGTTTACACCTCTTTTTGTCTTCTACTGGGTGTCAAAATAATTCCAGAGCAGGGAACAAGCTTTGTTGGCAGGTGTGTGATGAGACAATTGGTGCATGAAAAGTCACAGAAACGACTCCCTGACAGAGTGAAATGGGGCCAACATCGACATGCAAAATTCATTTGCCTCTCTCATGCTATGGCAGAAGTTTGGGCATTCTTAAGAAATGGATGCAGTTACTGGTTTTGTCTTCATGGTCAGCTGGAATTCCAGGAGGGAAAATTGTTGACACGTTGGCTTTTGGTGCATGAATCTCGGAAAATCCAAGGTAAACTGGGCCATACCGAAGAGAATCTTTTTTCTGAGAGTTTGATGTCTTAGAGTAGCATGGTTATTGATGCATGAATTCAGGTGTCGTTCAAATTGGATCAACGTGTCTTAACTTGATAACTCTGCTGGAAAATAAGTGTAAACTGTAGCATTTACCCGAAGAGAGACCTATTTTCTGAGACCTGATGTCGGTAGCTGTTATTGAATGCATAATTCGGTGTCGTTCAAATTGGATCAACGTGTCTTAACTTGATGCTTTGAGGATCTGAATGTCACTCATTGCATTTGCCAACTTTTCCAAGAAGACTTGCAAAAATCTGTTAGTTAGTCATTATTGTTTTTGTGCAATAAAAGAAAGCACTGGGAAGCTGCAGGAGGAACTCCATAAATCAAGACACAATTTCTTGCAGATCAATATTGTAAACTTTGCTGTCATTTATCATTTATTTCAATTAGCTTTCATTCATGCCAAAGTTGAAGCTTCTTGTCGTGACTGGCAAAAGCAGCCTTCACCTCTTCCGATTCAGCGCCTATCCAATCAAACTTCAGGAAGTACCTCTTCAAGATACTGTGACCTTTGCATCTCCTAAACTCAGGTCAGTTTTGGCTTTTTACTTTTTATTGTGCTTTTTTCCTCTTGCAAGGCAGCCAAAAAGGACTAGTTGGTGTCAAAGGGACTAGTTGGTGTCAAAGAAATTTGCCTCAAAATTTCTTGAGGAGATATCGTCAGTGACCGCAGACAGAAGAAGCCAATTATTCAATTTGAATCTAGCTGAGAAAAGTATTAAGCGATGAGAACACAAACAATGATAACCAACTCAACAGAATATACTGGAACTCACGTCACAAGCAATCCAGAACTCAAGAACCTTTTTAGTATATCAGAACAGAAAACGGGTCACACTTGCACCAACGTTTGGTACGAACTTCGTACATTTGAAATTGTCTGCTCCCTGGTAAATTTCTGGTAGATTTTCCGCAGGAAAATCTGCTGGTATTTGGAAGTAACAACTTTCCGTCAGTAAATTTGCAAAAGTATCTGTCCCCAGTCAAATTTTCGGCTATCTTAAATTGTCCCTATGATAACACAAGGAAAAGACATAATGAAGCCAGTTTTCGTTCGTAACTTACAAGAATAAATTTGCTACGTTTCGGTCCCACGAACGTGGACCTTTATCAAGCGGTGTTGTTATCGCACTGATCGGATTTATCTGCATTCACTGGGATGATGGGGTTGGTTTCCATGCTTGTCGGTTGCTGTTTAGTGGATGGGGTTGGGGGTCGTGTGGTCGGCGATGGTGGGTTTTGTTATGATGGGTCGGTGGGGCGTTTTTAACGAAAGATTGAAGACTGTGTTCGAGCAAGAGCAACCTCGACGCCAAATTCCAACCATCAGCAATGATCATGTTCAATTTTTGCAAGATTTCAAAGATCAGGATCAGCAAATGACCATGAATGATCTTGCCGGATCTTCTGGGATATTTTGGCCAACAGACGGACACATTATTTCTGTATACAATTTCACACTTCACTTTTGCGAAGCAAATTTTGCCGATGTGTTCTGATTTTCAAATTGCAGCCAAATTGGAGATTTTGCTTGCGGGGTGATGGATTCCGTCGACTCCATAGGGAGTGGGTGTCAATGTTTTTTGGCCAGGATGTGCTTCCACACCATCCCAGTAGTATTTACTTTGCTTCCAGTGACTTTTTTATTTCCCCGACTGGAGGAATTTTTGACGTGAAGGAAATATAGAGGGGATGAAATGTGCTAAAATTGATCTTTTCCAGTATACCAAATGGGGCGCTGAAAAATGGATTGCTGACAACATACCACATCACATACAACTTTAACAGAATTCTTGGAGAATGCGCAAAGGGTGCATTAATAAGAGACTTGGGACAATTTGTCCAAAAATTCCTTTTATTTTTTTGTAGAAGAAAAAGTGCACCTAATTCTTGGACAACCCTCGTATATGGCACCTGAGTTTATTATGAACTCCTCTGTTCGAAGACTTTTGATGAGGAGTGTATGCTATGTTGTTATTTTGCTGTACCTGTATTTTCTTCAGTACCTGTGGCGAGACCTTAGCCATGTCGAAGGATGACCATACGCTTGGTGTGTTTCGAATTCAACTTGACCTGGGTGGAGGCAGTGGTCCTTCTGCAAAGCTGGTTCAGAGGGCGGAAATAACAGCATCCAGTAGGATTCAGAAGTTTCATGTTTGGCAGAACCAGGTCAGTCAGGGTTATGCGACTGAAGAAGCGGGTTAGCATGGATTTCGATCACATCCTGTTTTTTTTCATGGTTGGCATGTCTGGTGGTTGGTGGGGTACTCTGATGAAAGTGCCATCTTCCGGTTGATTTTTCCATGTTGGTGTTCAGCTTTTGTCATTTTATTTTACGCAGAGTAAAAATTGACATCCTGATGCGTGCACAGTGCTTGTTCATGGCACCTCATGCTCCCTCTCTGCAGTAAACCAGCTGAAAGAGGATGTTGCAATTGCGTTGATGTGTGTAAATGAATGCAGATGCAAACAGTTTTGTCCTGAAAGTCAAGGAGCTCAGTGTAAAATGGCTTGGTATGTTTGCACAGTTCTGAGTACCTAAATTAATTGTCCCAGGAAAATATGGCTGCATTTTATAAATGTTCTCGGGGAAACCTCGAACCCATCGGTATTGGTTTCCCATTATTGATTTGAAATCAAATCAATATTTCTGCATAACAAGATCCAGTTCTGAATTTGAAATCATCACATTTCTCACAGTTTTCTCGGAACGATCGAAAGAATGGCAAAAAATCATGCTTCGAGTTTTTTACTCGGCGCTGTACACTCTTTTTATCCTATATGGGCTACGAGGGGTATCCCAAGAACTGGGTGCACTTTTTAGTGTATAGCAAGGAGACCTTGTCTGATTTGATATTCTTTGCGTGAAAAATGCCCAATTCATGACCTTTCATGGTTTTTTGGTCGGATCCCTCATGACTCGAATGATAGCTCAAGAAGCAGATCCCATAAACATAATGCAAAAAAATATTAATCAAAATGGTGGTCCAGTGAAACCACAAAAAATCTTGGTAAAATAACCAGTTAAACTCATCACCTTTTTGTGAGGGGGGCCTGAATAATAATCGTTTTAAAATAATGATGGCTTGTGGATATGCTTTAGGTAACCATGTGCTCACTTTTCCTACTTATGTGTACTGTTCCAGGTGACTTGTATTTTCAACACTGGTGAAATTAGTACGTGGGACCTGATCCAGAAGGGATGGATTTACAAATCTCGCAGCTATGCTGAAATCCAGTATCGTAATCCATGCTGGATGCACAGGGACCTGATATTTTGTTCGACTCTTGCATCACGCCGCTTGCTTGGTGCGTTGTTGTTGAAATGTTATTTGCAACGTTGTTGAGAATGATGTTGTTTTAAAGCTCTTCAAAAAATCTTGGAGCAACATTCCCATTGTCACTTGCATCCAGCTTCGACTCAACATCAGGCTGCATCCTTGGCAACAATAATAATGGAAGGCATGGTGACAGAAATAAAATTTTCATGGCACAAAATCGAACCATGAAATTAGCTAATGAAGCTGCATGCGATTGACAATCGGGAGTACTTTATTCTTTTTTTTTTTTTTGTAACTTTATTTGGCCTGCATTTTTTACAATTATTCAGTTGGAAATTTGTTTCATCTCAGCATTTGCACTTTGGATGTTCAAAGGTCTGGCAATCGCACACGGAGCAAAATTGTTTATTTTGCATTTCGGGTGGATAAACATTATGTGTTATGGGTAAATTAAGATGTAAACAATTATCTGGTTTGAGGCAAGAGTTGGACCGGATGTCAAGTTTTTCTGAATATGTTTTGACCCCTGGCCACTGGAGTCTTTCTCCCGATGAAGCTTTCTTTCTCAAGTCGTCAGCAAAACTTACGTCCGATCCGACAATAGCCTAAAATCAGGTAATTGAAAACAGTGTTTACGATATGGATCGTTGCACCAGGCACGATTTAAGAGGACCCGAACTGTTTTAGAGATGAACGTTTCTGCGAAAACCACAAAAGTGTGTAGAATTTTCAACCTACCCCACATTCCATTTGAAGATGCATGAACCAGAATTCCTGCTAATGTTGGAAAACTTGCAGGAAACCGAAAATTCGACCTACAAATCAAAGTTTTACTAAAAATGTGCATGGAGGGGTGTCGGGCATTCCTGGACTGGGCGTTCACCAATTTACTCACCAGCTTGTATCCTCGACTGGATTGTGGTGCTGTTTCGCCCATTTAATGCTTGTTTTTATCATTTGTTTTTATCTTTGGATTTAGTTTTGCTCATTTAAAAGCATGTTTTTTTACCCGTCCCACATGCATGCAGCCTTTTGGCACATGGATCGTGGAGCCTCCTACTGGATGATTGGTTCTCTGAGGAAAGAAGTGGTCAACAATGTCAATCCGTTGAAAAGATATTCTCTTGGTCAAGATATCGGAAATGGGGAAGATATTTTATGCCTCGCAATAAGAAGACAGTTGTTTCTTTGTGGAACACATTCTGGTTAGTTGTTGTTTTACTGCTGCATAGCACACAAAATAATTCTAAAAGTACTGAAAAATCGATTGTAAAACTAGAGACATGGGCATGAAAACCTCAAGATTCCAGGTCCCGGATTGTAAAATCCTTGTTTTGTTTTTTATTTTCCCTCTAAAGTAAGAAGGAACATACAACTCATTTCAATAAATATTCCCAGTGCGATCAAGGTTGTTATGAAGTTGTACGAATGTTCCAATGTTCATAGACACAGTAACTAGTTACCTGATTTAGGGCCATTTTAGGATCGATGTCACGATTTTTCTGACGACATTTCGACCCCTGGGCTGGGGTCTTTTTCAAGTCTGATGACACGATATGATCGTTGCCGCTGGTGTTGCGCGACTGATGCAGATTCAGGTAACTACTTACAGTGTCTGTGACTGTCGTGACCGTGACTGTCTTGACCGTGACTGTCTTGACCGTGACTGTCTTGACTGTCGTGGCGTGGAGAAGACAGCACTAGCCGTCGCCCAGCTTGAACCATTCGTGAACTTTCAGTCCACATCAGGTTCACAATTTGGTGGGGGTATGCAAGAGCATACTGCTCTTTGCGGACACCCTGTCCTGTTTGATTTTATAATAAAATAAAAATTAGGGATACGGTGTGAGATAACAGGCAACTCCGCGCTGTCGCCCGGCACTTTGCTGGCGGCATATTATTTTGCCTTGTTTTTTTTGCAATTTGCTTCACACGTTTTCCTATTTTTTCGTATATGAGGTAGCCTGTGTTGGGGCCCTGTGCGGCCAAGGCAGTGATCCTCGCATTAGAAAGCTCGTTAAAATATGCTCGTCGCTTGCCAGTCAAGGCAGCCGAGCATAGGAGAGGCTTCTGCGGAGGCCGGGTATGTTGGCTCTTGATGCCCGGGTGAAGCTGCGGGACCGGGATTTTAAAACTGCCCCGAAGGGGACAGGATAAAAACTGCCAGAAAGGCAGGTTTAAAACCGGCAGAGCCGGGATTTTTTTTTTTCCAAGCAAAGCTTGGGCTTTAAAACCGGTACCTGAACGCGGGATATAAACCGAGCCAAGGCCTGCCGGCCCGTTGCCGAAGCGGAACCCCTCCTTTTTTCTTTCCCAATGCTGTGTGACTCACCGCCATGCAAACGCTAGCTGGAGTGGCGGTATATAAATAATAATGGTGCTGTTAACCACGCCAAGGGCAGTCCGAAGCCTGCCAAGCGCCTAACGGCGTAAGTGGGGCGGGCAGTCACCATTCAATACTTTTTGGGGCATTTTGTTCCCCATATCTTTAAGATGGCCCCATGACTTGAACAAGAATCACTTTACTGTGGAGAGGCAAATTTCAAACTCACCCGCAAAAAGCAGACTCAAATCAGTTTACGTCGTGCTGACATTGTTCGCTAACTTTGCTTTCTTTTTTTATTACTTCTCACAGGGAAACTTCTCATGTACCGCTTGAGTTCCGACGTTGTCGGTAACGAACTACAGACAGAGGCTTTTATCCGCCACGACTCCGTGTACCCAGTCACGGTCCTCAAAGTCAGTGATCTGCCGATCTGGTGGCTTGGTGTGACGTTCCATGCCGGTTGGATTTTGATATACCTCTGCAACGAAGAGGGCATCCAGACCGTCGTCTGTCCGTCTAGTCTGATTGTCGATTCCTCATCTTCCTCGTCGTCTGCTGTGACCTCGCCTGACACGGATACTGTTGAATGTTGATAGACTGTGCTTTTGACTACTGCAGCAAAAATCTGCGTTTGGAATATTGCGGGGTTTCTACTGATATGTGGCACCTCTGTTGTTTGAATTGATCCCCTTTCTTGTGAAAAATGGGTGTCTTCCAAATTCCCCATCCATTTCTCTCCGGGACGTCATTCATGGTGGCATTGCTATTTTTTTATTTATAAAATTTTTTTGAAATTAATTTGCAGGACACAGTCCGGCGCAAATTAATTTTAAAATAAAATAAAATCAACAAAAACTGAATAAAATTTCATAAAATTAAAAATTCAATTTTAATAAAATTAAAAATTAAAAAAAAATTAAAAAATTGAAAATAAAATTAAAAATTCATAAAATTAATAAAAACTGAATAAAAGAAATAAAAATTAATAAAAACGAATAAAAACTGTTCTTTGTTTTTTGCCACTGAATTTCCAGAGGTGTCAATTGACCCCGATTGTGTGCGATATTTTCTGACTGGCCAAGAGCACAATTTGTCATTTGCACCCCATCCACCACTCATTTCTGGTCTGAATCAGGACTTTTGAAGGGAATGTACCCCAGAAGAAAAGGCAAGAACTTTTTTTTTGGGCTATAAGTTTTCATAGCTTGGAATGTTCTCTTTGAGATGGTGTGATGTTTAATCTGTCTTGTGATGTTTGCCCATGTTAAACTTGAATCAGCGTACCTAATGTTGGCAATTTTTGTTGTTTCTGTCGGACTTAGAACACGTTTTTCCACCATTTCAATTCAGCACCTTCTTTTTGCTTCCAAATCACAATAATTGTGTCAGCTTATCAAGTGAAATGGGTACCATTTTACCTGGACATGGTTGCTACCAACCTGGAAAACCTGGAATACTCTTGGTTTTTGTGACTTGGAAAACCTGGAAATCTCGGATTTTTGAAAAAAAAACCTGGAAAATTGAAAATTTCCATTTTTTAGTTTACATTTTTTTTTTTGAATTTCCAATTATGACACCTGAGGAACATTCTTGTCTCGCCATTTTTGTCTTCATCATCCCATTTTTGCCTTGACCCATTTGACCAATTTTGTTTCCACCATGTCTTATATTTCTTCAACAACCCATTCTTGATCATGAACCTATAATCAACCCTGGAAAAAACTGAGAATCCTCCCGGAAAACCTGGAAAACTCAGGGAATTCCAATTTTTCAAAACAGTAGCAACCATGCTGGAGTTTGTTCGTCTTGGTCAGTTTTTGATCAGTTAATGCCCACAGTGAGTTTTGATTGAACTTCGATGTTTAAATCCCGCAGTCAAAAATTAAATGATTTGAAATCCAGCACGATAGCTTGCTAATAAGTGATGATATTTTGAAAAAATGTTTTTAGAGCTGTAGACACATCCTTTGAAGATTCCGATTTCCATGGTGACCCTGGGTTGTGCCGTTCCGAGTAATTTGTGGTCGCCAGAGGGGCTTCCAGCTATGCCTGCAGAATTTAAACTAGAAGTTCAAATGAGCTTAAATTTGCAGGCTTGATCTCTGGTCGTCAAAGAGTTCGCAAACTTTTGCCACTCGCATCTTTTGTGGTTCCAATTTAGCTCTTGTCTGGGGTACCGACGTACCCTTAATTGTGGAATAAAAAGGCCAGTACTGACCACGGTATGGAAGGGACGTCATATTCTGTCATGAAGAGAATGTTTCCCTTTTAAAAGAAGGCATAATGCAAAGGTGAATTTTTGAGAATGAAAGTTTGAATTTTTGAGAATGCATGCACTGTTCATTTCCTTGCTCGGTACCGGCTGTTTCAAAAATGGTGGCAATTGGCCGGCCTGTTGGTGAGGGGGTGATATGGCTCGCTGTCCAAAAAAGCCCTAGATGCAGGCACCAGTGGCAAAATAAAAGGGTGGGGCACCCTGCTTGAGATACCGACGTTTGCTGATGCTGTGTTGCATCCCAGGAAAAGCACCTTCCCAACACAATGGAGAAAATTTTGGAGTTCAATTTCATGTCTTTTTTTTCGGAATTTGAAAATTGATTGAAACAGGGAAGACCTGGCCCGTTTTTCCAATCCAAAAAATGGTAGAAACCCTGTCATACCGTTTCTGTAATTATTTTGTGTTTTGGCCGGTCATTAATAGATCAATAATAAAATTGCCTGCATTTTCGTAAATGTTTTCTTGGATTATCGTTCATTAAGAAAAAATAATATCAATTGCCATCATGTTGTCTTATAAATTGAATAATTGCATTTTGTATTATTCATTCTCACTCTTGGCTGTGCCTGCTTCAGCTACCTAATTATTGTCCAATTGTTTGCATGAATTTCCTTTGTTTTGTGTGCGAATATCATTTGACTGAGAAATCCACCTGGCCAGTTTTTGGTCCACTTCTTGTTGATGCATAGTCGCTTGTTTCTTGCACACGGCATCTATGTTGCTCTGTTGTGCACACAGCACCATGCACATTTCTCTGCATTCTCTGTTGTGCACGTGATGTGACATGCTCTGCACACAACATCACGCACATGCCATCTGCGTCACTCTGTTGTGCACTTCGTGCATCCCTTGTAAACAGCATCGTGCACACATCTGCATCTCAACATGCCGTGCAAACTGCATTGTGCAAACGCTTGTATGGCAT
>JASGXE010020441.1:0-32967 GCA_030068105.1 Sinentomon sp. SZTP_YWyxl
AAACCAGTTGAGATATGAGGTTCAAATTTTTACAGAAGTTGCTCAATGGACCCCCAAACAGTGTGCATAGTTTGAGCAAAATCGGCTCACAAATAAAAAAGTTTGCGATTTCAGGTGGCCCCCCCCCTTAATTAAGTTATGAGTTAAGCAATTCTGCACAAACGGAAGAATCGCCTTGTAAGGTTTGAATCCTATTCTAATGGGATTGTGGTTTTCAAAGTGATTTTCGGTAATCTACTACACATTCACAACAAATATTACGAAAAGATCAAACCTTTTATTACAAATTTCACAGACAAATGATGGAATTGATTTCTCAGCATGGCGTAAACAATGCTCCTTGTAGAATTTTTCCAAGCGGAACCTCTTGCCACAGGTTTCACAACTGAATGGCTTTCTGAAAAAAAAAACAAAAAAAAACAAGAATAGAACAGAAATTTTAAATTCTTCTGAAGCCTCGAAAGCATTTTATTTGGAGTAAGAAAAAATTGCTTCATGCTTCAAAACACTTATTCGTTGTAAAAACAAAATGCTTAAACCTTTGGACGTTGATCACGGTGCTAAAAAAATGCCACACATCGAGTCCATATGTTTGCCCATAAAAAATCCATGTGCCTGCCCACAAAAAAATATAGCCTGCTAAACAAAAATGACAAAATGGACACAGTGCAGTGATGTACTCGAGGTGTTCAACTGGCTGAAAGTCGCCCAGAGAGGCATATTGTCAAAATTAGAAATTCAGTACAGTTCACTGAACAACATGAATGAAGATTGAACGGAAAAGATTGGATATTCAGATTGGACATTCAAGAAATACAATGGATATCCTGAAATAAGATGGGCCACCGAAATCGTTTGCATTCAGCCTTTGCATTTTCAGCCTTCGTTTGCATTCAGCCTTTTTACCTCTGTTTTCAGGAACAAAAGATGTGACACATTTTGGCACAAATTCAACATTTTCCAGCATTTTGGATACCTGTCGGCGAATTGGATATCTGTCGGCGAATTTTCCTGGTGAAATCTCCCTCATGACAGTTGTTATGCATGCATACAGTGCAGGAATTGTGTTGCGGAAATCCAATGGATGGGGGGCATTCTTCATGTTCACTTTGAAAAGGAAATCAATGGGTGTATGCTCGGGATTTCAATAAAAGGCATGGAACAAAAGGATTTCACCTGATTGGGAAACAGGCCAGAAAAATGTCCTCGAGTAAGAGCCATGTTCGGCTGAATCCATATGGGCTTTAAAAATGTAGCCGAAGATTTGGTATCGTATTCCACTCCCTGTCACAGCCTCTGAAGTCCGCATTCCACTGAGGATGAAGAAAGCAGAGTAGCAACCATCACCAGAATGATAAGATCCAGCGTTTCTTTGATGGGTCAGCGCACTTTTATGTGAAGCAGGACTTGGGGAAAATTTTGCCCTCAACAGATTCAACGAGAATGCCATTGTTTATGACACCATCGAACGTGGATCTTCTTCAGTGATATTTTTCTGGCGGTGGTCACAAGACTTATCCAGACAGAAGATCCCACCCGACACCTGATGGCTCCTTTTTAGGACATGGGAAGGCAGCCATTTCCTGTTCACCAGATATTGAACAAACGCAAAGGTGAAATACACGATAAATTTCAACTGTTATTCAGGGAGATAACACCCAAAATCTTGCATGCAGACATCCAATAAAAGAAATGCTTGCAAAAGTTCCAACAGCCAGCAGGCCTCCATCGTGAACAGAAGTGAGAAGACAGAGGACATACAGCAATCACCAACAAGGCAAAAAATTTGGTTGTGTTTTTGGCCCACCATGTGCGAAGGACACCATGCAGCTGGAATGATAATAAGCGGATCATCAACGTACGGAAAACTGAGTCTTTGCTTTGGACAAAGCTCCGACGACCCAACAGGAAAATCGTAACACTTCCGTTCCTTTAGCTTCTCATTTGAGCAACTGAGTGATTCATTACTGGAACCTTCCTCTTGCAGTAGTTCGAGATTCTCTGTTGATAAGAGTGGACAAAATGTGGTAAACTCCAAAATATTTTTAGAATATCGCAACAGAACACTGCAAAAAGTAATAAATTTGAAAAGAAATTATCCACATTGAATTGATGATCTGCACAGTGGCTGAATTTTTAAGTCAGAGAGGGTAGAAGGGCATCTATTGAGTCCCAAGCAAGCTATTTTTTACAAATCTGTCACACGACTCCAAAATCAAGAAGCAGCTGCAACACGATGAGCAAAACATCGCCCGCAAATCCATCGGTCTTCTGTTCGATTCCATCCATTGGAAAAAATATTTAAAAAAGTGGAAAAGTGGTACCCCTCACTTGTGCTGGGACCTATTGGGCGGTGGGCACTGTGGGGCAACTGGAGCGTTGTGGCCACCAGTGCGAATTGAAAACCTGCACAATTAGATTGTGTGAAATTAAATTTATGGTTATGGTACTAGCAATTGGCTGCAACTGCAATAAATCTTTTTCTGGAGCGAATTTCTCCCTCCAATTTGTTGCCAGAAGTGTGTCACAAGCTAAACAACGGGAGATATGCCCATCTCTATTTGGATCTCACATTTCCAACCAAATTTTAGCACTTCAATCAATGCAGTGAAACTAGCTACCGAAATGGGGACTCCCAGTGCCATTATGACTAGAAGACTCCATAAATCGATTATGAAGACTCAGCTCAATTTTATCCCAAAAATCAATTCCGATTATCTGCTGTTGCATACTCAATGCCCATTTTCTAACAAAATATGGATTCTCACATGAATATCAAATTTATCCAGAATTTTAATCCACTAATGCCCAGTTTTTCCAACACGGATCAACATTGATCAGAGTTTAAACTGAGTTTAAACCTAGATCATTTCATTTTTTGGTTCTTTTGGCTGTTGATCGCCGATCATCTGTGCTCGCTGATCTCGGATCAAAATTTGATCCGAGATCAGGCCTTTTGTCCATTGAGTTCGAGTCAACTTTTGATCGGCGATCAAAATGCCCTGATCTCGGATCATCTTTGATCGGCCAAAATTGGGCGATCAATTTTCTGATCTCGGATCATCTCTTTGGTCTCATGTTTTCTTTTTTGTGTGAGGTGTCATTTTCGTGGGGTGTCGTTTCAGTATTCAGATTTATTTACTTTTCGCACGGCTGCAAATTGGCAGCGAATGCACACAACGCAATCAGACAAGCAGCAACAATAGATTTCAAACGAGTTTTGTGTTGTGAACGATCAAACTGAAGTTCAGAAGTCTACAGGTATCAAATGTGAAAGATAATGCTATAATTAACGGCAACACAAAGTTTAGTCTTTTTGCAAGTTATTTTTCGTTAAATTCCCTAAAAAAGCACTGGTGTCGATGCTTTCTTCCTTATTCTTTTTGATTGTGATCAGTTCTGCCTTCGCGGCGTAGTAACGTGTGATAACGTACAGAAACGCATCTCTGGTGTGGTGATGAGTAACACACCTGAACGGTGCGGCATTGTACCCCAATTCCACTCACAACCATCGCATCTTCCACGGCTTGGGGCACTTTCGCCGAAAGGAATTTCGCAAAACGAAACTCGCCGAAAGGAAATTCGCTGAAAGGAATTTAGCAACTGGTTTTTTGCAACGAGGTATTTCGCAAATGGTATTTTGGCAACTTGCATTTTTGCAACCAGGACTCTTGCAACTGATGGCTTTGCTGAACGGAAATTCGCCGAAAGGAATTTCTTTTTGGCAACGGGGAATTTCACAAATGGTATTTTGGCAACTTGCAGTTTCGCAACGAGGATGCTCGCAACTGATGGTTTCGCGAAAGGAATTTCGCAACTGGTTTTTTTACAACCGGGAATTTCGCAAATGGCATTTTGGCACCCACCTTGCATTTCCACAACGAGTACTCTAAGATATGGTACTTTTGCCGAACGGAATTCCACAACTCGTACTTCTGCATGCTGGAACAAGGACTCCTCTTCTGCGAGTCTGGTGTAACAAAATTCTTTTCGCCGAAAGTGGAGTTTACCAAATACAAAGGCCAGTGTTTGAAGTGTTCCAGAAAAAGAGCCAGTGAGCATTTTCCCAAAGAGGGCACATAATCTATCTATGGGCGTGGCCCAGTCTGGGGTGCCGTCTCCCCAGTATTATAGGAGTTTGAGTCGGATCCCCAGCGGGGTTCCAAGGGGCAGAGATCCTGGCGGGAAGGCAGAAACTGAGGATTGTGCCGCACCATTGTCGCCTGAACTATTCCGCCAATAAATATGAGTAGGACACAGGGGAAGACAGAGGAGCTTATGTGAAAGTGGACATTTCGATTGGCAAAAGCCTACCTTGTCTATGATTTAACGGTGCAGAATTATTGTCGCAAATTTAGTGTCCTTCTATATGAGATCATTCCACAAATTTGTGAGTTTATTCAATGCAGTTCCTTGATTGCTAACCGGATCCAATTGGGTACCTACTTGGCTTGTAATGTGTAAAAATAGTGGCAGATAATCAAATAGAAGTCAAACAAAGCAAGCCATTCTTTGAATCCCATGAAGGGGCTCGATGAGAGTTGTTCCAAAATATTTTCCAGTCCCCACAAAAATGTCGATATTTTTAGATGAACTCTGCCTCTCCATCCGGCACCCCGCACAAAGGCCGTCAGCCGTCGCTCATCCCTGCAGACTGCGGGACAATGTTGAACTGCTGAAGCCATGCAAGGGTAGGTATTTGTGGCCGTCAACCATTTGCCCTCGTTTAAATTTATATCAATGCTGACATCGGTTCACCAGTCGGACACAATCACACAAAGGCTTCTCCGTGCAAAAAACTGCAAATCATGCATTTATGTTTCGTATTTGTGCCACATTGTTCCTTTTGCTGCCCACCGTCAAATCTTCGGTGATCGGGAAATCGAGTTCGAAATGAAAGCCCCCGGGGATTCTGCGGAGATGAGTCATACCAGCACATCAAACTCTTGTGCATCTCACTATGACGAGACAGCGCTTGCTTGTTGCAAAAAAAGTTGCAATTTCCTTTCGGCGAAAGTACCAGTTGCGAGCGTGTCAGTTGCGAAAAAAGCAGTTGCCAGTTTCTCCGTTGTGAAAAAACCAGTTGCGAGTTTCCTTGTTGCAAAAAACACCAGTTGCGAATTTCCTTTTGGCGAAAGTGCCTGTTGCGAGCCTGTCCGTTGCCAAAATACCATTTGCAAGTGTGTTCGTTGTCAAAAAAACCAGTTGCGAGTTTCCTCTCGGCGAAGTTCCTTTCTACAAGAGTGGTTTTGCGAAATTCCTTTCGGCGAAAGTGGAGTTTACCGCGGTAAACTTTGGGATGAATGCTGCCCAGCAATGGAAAAGGAATAGCGTTGTGCATAGAAATTAAAGCTTCACAAAACCATCAAATTGGCTGCTGAGTTGAAGCTGAGTGTGAATGCCATTTGGGAGATGGTGAAGGAATTATTTTCTTACAATGAGCAAAAAAATTTCGAAAGCTTTGATTCAATTTAAAAACCCAATTTATGTTGCCATGGGAACCGTTTTATTTGATTTGGGACTGACGAAAGATACCAGAATAAAACCAAATTGAGCAGTCGAATTCATTCCATTTTGAAGAGAGTTTGCGACCATTTTCCGTAATCATTTCGATATTTTTTTCGCAATGGTGAGTTGCAAGATGATCAAAATGATCAAATTATGAGCTTTATCCATTCCCAAGTCGATAAATTCGGCCGCTTTGAAGCGCAAAAGTGCATCTTCAGAGGAGGGATAACAGTGGTAGGAAATGCCAATATTTTTCATAAATTCTCCCATTTTTCGGGCAAACTTGTCATTGTCAGGAAACCGGTTTAAAAAAAATTAATTTATTGTTCACATGGAACATTACTCGCAAAAAGCAGCCGAAATGCCAGGGCGAAATACTTTAGATTTGCATGAAAACCCCCGGACGTCTGGTGAGAATATACACAGCATTTCACCTTTCGCCAGAACATTCTACCACAAAAAAAAGAAAAATCGCAAGAAAAACATTCAAACGCAAGTGCCTGAACTCTCTATGAAATGTAAAATGATGACTAGTGCCCGTTCAGAACCACAAAATGCCACCCATTTGAGTGGAGAAGTGAAATAAATGTTGAAGAGTTTCCAGGATCAAATATGGCGGCCGAATTGAAAAGAGCAGATCAAAAATGATCTCCGATCAGTTGATCGGAGATCATCTCAATCTCAAAAGGACACAAAAAGATAATCTCAGATCATGATCCGGTTCAAATATTGATCTATGATCAGTTGATCTCAGTTTAAACCTAGATTTGATCCGTGTTGGAAAAACTGGGCATAAATGTCTTGTGGCTACTACCGAAATTAAAAAAACTGCATGCCAATATTCTGCAAAATTGCCACAGATAACCGGGAGGTAGTTGCATACAAATTTCATGAGCAAATGGAGAAACCCGGGCTGGAAGAATAATTGGTGCTAAAGACAGGTGAAATGGCAATTCAGAGAACTAACACGGTGAGGCAAACATACCAGAGAAATCTGAGGCACAAGATTCCATTACAAAAACCCTGGTTGAAGGTGCAAGTTCTTCAGGAGATGTGGAAGTTGAGACGAATTCCGAACAATCGGTAGCAGCATCAATAGGGGGTGCCACACCCTCAGTAGCCTGATCCACACTGTTCAAGGACATCTCGAGAGTCGAAGGAGAATTGATGGCAGTCTGTTCAAGATCATAACGAAAGGAAAAAGCAAAGTTTTGAAGGTAGTTGGCAGATACATCGCAATTTTTTTTCTTTTTTCATGTTTGGGACATGCCCGGTCAGGTCGTCCCTCCATCAGTTTAGGTGGGGTGGTGGTCAAATTATACAGGACATGTTGAGTGCACGTTTGAACATAAATCAAGTGTGCAGTTGGAATTTTTTGCAATCTGGGAATCGACGATGCACAAAATCCTATCTCCCAGAAGAAAAGACGATACGAAACAGCCTGTAGTAAGCTTGGATGTTCAGAGAGAAGCATGTGGTGGTTTGCATCGTCTGATGGTGAAGGAAGAACATTTTTCCATTCAAAATCATTTTGGCTTTTGTGTACCTACCCCTGGAAAAAGACTGCACGTAATAATCTTGGATGTTCAGCAAGAAGCATGTGGTGGTTTGCATCGTCTGATAGTGAAGAATGAACGTGTTTCCATTCAAAATCTTTTGGGCTTTTGTGTACCTACCGATGCAAGTAACAGATCAGGTCAATTATCAGATCTCAACCCTCCAAATTCTCAACTCAAATTTGCATCATTGTCACATGAGTAAATCAATGAACAATGGCTCACATAAAATGCAAATGACAAAAACATATCAGGGAGGGAAAAGAAAAGATAGAATATGACAGAAGAAAAAGAACTGGAACGAAAATGGAGTGCTATCGATAAGTTGACACCACCAGAAAAACGAAAAAACACCTGACAAGCATTTTATTCTTTTTCTTTTTTCAACACATGAACCCAAATTGATTTAGTATATATATATCAGTAATTTCAATTTTCCAGCACAATTAGCTGGAGGGAAAAAATATTTTAATTCGACCTGTACCTTCACTTGATTTGTTTCCTTCACTTCACTCTTCATTTGTTTCTGACCCGACGTGCATGCAAACAAACCATCAAAAATCTAAGGGATCTGTGACAGCTAAAGTCTAAATCAATTCAGACATTGAAAAGTGTCTGTTCAGCTCTCCATACTCGCTTCTGCTTTTTCCTGATAATTCAACCATCTTACATGGACAATTTCTGCTGCAACAGATATGCAGCCTTGCGTGGTTTCCTGAGTGCATCCACATCAAATCAACTTACAGTGGTGAGAAAAGTAAAATTGTACCACAATGTGGTGTCAGTGTTTTTGGATTTTCGGTGAAACTTAAACCCATCAATATTGATATCATTGATTTGACACATATTTCCATGCAACAAAATCCCATTTGCTGAACCTGAAATCATCACATTTCTAACAGTCTTTTCTGAAAGATTGAAAAACAACACGTACTTCCGGCACAATTAATTTTCTTGCCACTGTACCAATGTATTCCAACATTTATTTTCCGCAGATGGCACTGGTATTAAAATAACGGTAAAAATGATTGTAGTAACATTTGATCAAATATCCATTGTGATTTCACTTTTGTTTTACATGAAGTTTGATGTCAATGATCAAAACAAGAAGGTCGTGCACAACAATGGCAGGAGAGGTTTTCGTAAAGCATGGCCTTCAGTTAAAAAACTTCATTCCCAAAACTTCAAGCCCAAAAAACATACAGTAGTCTCTTCATTTTCATCTCGGAAGCAAACTTTTCCTAGCTTCTCTTGGTTAAGATAACACCTCTCGATGAAGGAATAACATGCTTCAACCTGGTTGCAGCAGGTACAACAGATAACCTGTGGAAGTCCATCACCAGGTTCAATCTACGAGAAACGAAGAGAATAAATGTCAAAACATACAAGTGAATGGTAAAGTCAAAACTAGTGACATCAAAACATGAAAGTCTGAAGAAAGTTGTCATATATCGCCTTGCACAAATTAAAGGGAGCTAAGTGAAAGCAGAGAAATGAAAAATATTGCTGAACAACAATGGGTTTCAAATGGTAAAGTGCAGGAGTAGAAATTAAAGTTTCTAACACTTCGCTCCCTTTAATTTGTCCACGGCGATATATTGAAGTTCAGGTGTCCAAACAAAAAGTAAAATAACGAAGCAGCATTTCGATAAACTGATCTTAGGCAGATGAGTGGATTGCTACAATGCCTCAAGATAGCAGCAAAAATGCATAAAACACTAACAGAGTCAGTTCAAAAACATTCATCGTGCAGCACATGAACGAAAAATGCCTTTAAACAAGTCTCAAACAAGTCCCGTTTTCTAAATTCCATAAAATTTGAATCCGAAAAAAATTGAAAAAATGTGAATCCAGAAAAAAGTCTAATTTTCTTGCATTTAAATTAAAAGTGTCGAAAACATGTTTCCACATCCACATCAACATGCCTCCCCTCCTCCTCTTATTCATAACGTCGCATCTCAGTTGATTACAATTTTGTTCAACAATGACCTATTGACCTTGTTTGTTCATCAGCAGGTGTGAGGTGTCACTCTCATAAATAGGTTCGCTTGACAGGCGTGAGGCATCACTCTCATAATTAGATTGTTTGCCAATAGGGAGTAAAATTACTTTTAATGCAAAGGTTATCAACTTGTGAAGATGCTGTGCATTGATGGAGCAACAACAAAGCAACGTGCAATCTCAAAGTTCCCATTGCTTTTTGCGCAGATTCAGCATTAATCACAGATGCACAACCACTGCTGAAGTGAGAAATATAAGTCTTTGTTAATTAAAGTAATTTTAGACACTGCATAATTTGTTTGCAATCTTCTCTTTCACTGGGAAACCAAAAAATGATTGTGTTAGTCAAAAATGAAGGCACATCAAAGTTTGTTTTTGAGCATCCTGCTTTTCCCCTGGTATACCGTTTCTGCTAACCATCAAAAAGAAGATTCCTGTAGGCCTATTCTGAAATGTTATTTCAACATATTTTACTGGATCCAGGTTATCTGGAAAACATAAAACCATTGAGCAGTTTGCATTTCATTACATTGTAAGCTCCCAAGCAAATGTTTTTCCTGGAAAGACAGTAAAGTCGAAACAAAGACCAATGCTGGCCAAACATTCCAGACTCCCACTTTGACAATGCTGAAATGTTAAAAGTTGATCAAATGTCGAAAGCTCGCAACATTTCTTGGGAAAATGCAGGGATAGAAAGAAACTCACCGTAAAACTGAAAATCATGCCGAGTTTGTTTAGAATATCACAATTATCTTCATTGGGGAAGATATCACTGACTTCTGGGCTCACTTCAGCACACAATCGGCAAAGGTTATTCAAATCATGAATCATCGCTGCAAAAGATCACTCTGTACAGAAAAACAGCTGTTTTTTAAGGAAAGATGAAAAACATAATTTGGAAGAAAATATCACGACAAACATAAAAAAGAAATATATAAGACTGTTATTCATTGTATTTTGAGTATTGACGTGATTTCTCCCTTCGCAGAAATGTCCCACCAGAGGAATTAACCATTCCCATAACTGCAGCACTTTTCCTGCACTGTTGGGGATTGGAACATTCATCAAAACTGAATGAATGACTGAATTCCTCATGGGGTGTTTTATGTTTCTATTCTGTGTCTGGTGTTAGTGGTGTTACCCAGTTGGGAAATAAATGTCCCAGTTTCATTAAAACCAATAAAAAAAACTCCCGGTAGTTGGAAACCCCCCCATCTGGTAATTGCTAGCAGGAGAAATATCCTGGAAAAGAATAATCCCTTTGTTCAGCTTCACTTTTGGCTCGCGTTGATGGAATTTTTGGCCTCTAAGAACATGAATAATGCTCCGAAAAAAGGACCCCAAATTTCAAAATGTATTCACCTTCTGGGGAATCGGGGGCCAGAGCGCCTGGTGGTGAGGTTTGCATGGTTCCACGCCCAGACCCCACCGCCAGGCACTCTGCTCTTGGAACCACACCTCAGACTCCCAATTCCTGGGGGTTTCGCCCCAGACCCCCCAACTGAGTTGCTGCTCAGCTCCTTCCCTGAAAAAATGCCCCCTATCGAAAACCTGAAATGACACCCCTGGCCTTGACTCCACTTTCTAGAACCACCAACCGAACTCAGATTGCATAGTGTCTAAATAATACAGTCACATGCGGGTCTTTCCTTGCAAAGATAACAATTTATCTTTTCATTCACATATTATTATGTCTTGTGTATCAGAAAATGCCGAAGTGTGAGTGGGTTATACTCCCCCCCCCCTCAGAGTAACTTTATTTTCACAAGGTCAGTGTCCTTATTTTCCTCCTTAATCAATTTTGTGATATTCAAGAGGCAATAATGCTATGCAATTTGTGACTTGCCAAGAAAAGCAATGCAAAGTGGAAGATAATTGGCAAACAGGAACAATATGCATAGTCTGAAATCAAAGATATTATAACAAGTAAACAATTTTATTTCAATTTTAATAAGGTGTGCCAGTTCCAATATTTGACTTCCATCCATAAAAATTCCAAGTGACAGAGATGAAAAATTCCTTCCCTCCTTCAATTCAGTCATTGGGAAGAAACATTCGTGATATGATCGATTGATATCATCTGATTGTCCGGAAAAGACTTGGTTTCGATCAAAATGCTGGCTTCGGTACAATACGCCAAACTGAATAATGAAATTGCAGATGATTATGTCCACACTGTCACCCAACCAGGAGAAACAGATTTGTGCAACACAGTTTCCGAGTAGTCATTAGGCAGTTTTGTCGTAAGGAATCCATGTAACATCCCAAATCATGAAAGTGGTCTGGTTGTCCTTTTATCATGTCAAAATTCAAAATTTTTCCATCGTAGATAAAAGCACCAATTTTCGAGATATTCGCGTCTCCTTTAAAATTTCAGGACACCAGCAAAAATAGATCCA
Source organism: Sinentomon sp. SZTP_YWyxl (assembly GCA_030068105.1). NCBI lineage: Eukaryota > Metazoa > Arthropoda > Protura > Sinentomata > Sinentomidae > Sinentomon > Sinentomon sp. SZTP_YWyxl. The sequence goes on from JASGXE010020441.1 coordinate 11,465, forward strand.
GCACTGGCAAGGACGACTCAAAGAAATTGTGCTGACTGAACTGAGAATGCAGAAAAGGGTGGCGACAGTTTTGACACAACTCCCAAATAAAATAATTACTTCGACATCTCGACCAGGTTAAAAATAACAGTTTGTACAATGTAAACAAATGAACAAAAACAAATAAAATTGCATTCAAGCACCATTCCAGGGTAAGCCGGCATCTTCAACTGATCAACAAACATTCAAAACTTAGAGCTGGTCCGGTTCTAGGGAGTGGAGTTTTGTCTTGCCACTGCCATCACCTCAATCTCATTTGGCATCTGATGAAGAGGGACACACAGAAAAACGAGTGCAGCCTTTGGAAAATTTAATCAGCCACAATGTTGTTCATTTTTCTATATCTGCCTTTTGAGAACTTGATCAGCCACCAAATCGTTTATTTTTATGTTCTACAAATTAACAAATTACAGGCATGATAGCAGGCACAGCGATCTTGATGCAAATTGGAAAGGGTATTGCCTCCTCTGAACCCAATACCTGCAGCTAATCCATTTCAAACGTTTGTGGCGAAACAGCATCCATTTTTCAAAATATGCCTCTTTTGGCAAAAAGTAGACAAAAGCACAGACAACCCAAAATTAGCAACTGCAAACCACATAAAATTCTTCTTGACTGTCTGGATTTATATCAAATGTTATGGTATTTTCAGTAAAATTCTGAAAAATGTTCATTTCAATTCTTGTGTCTTTAAACGAGCAAAACAGCCGGTTTTTGTCAGTGTTGGTAAAGGGGCAAAGCTTCACTTTTGTAGCCAATTATTTATTTGCTGTCGGTTGATCATGCCAGCCCACATTCATAATCAGCTTCACTTTTGTCACCATGGTGATTTACCGTATTGTGAGTGAGCCCTCCCACATCAATGTATCACCATCACATCTGTCGCCAAGGTGATTTACACTCACATGAGTGAGCCCGCCCATGTCAATATATCACCATTACATCTGTCACCAAGGTGATTTACACTCACATGAGTGAGCCGTCCACGTCAATGCATCAGCTTCATTTCCATTGCCATGGTGACATATGTCGCATGAGTGATCGTGCCCACGTCAATGCGGGTTGGCCCACGTCACTTCTCTTGTCAAGGTGGATTTATCGCCGAGGCATAGGTGAGCTTCTCAATCAGTAGCTTCTCTTTTTGGGAGTGCAGAATCATCTGGAGTATCGAGAACATCACAACGTTCAATGTGATCCGTTGTGGCTCCATCTGCAACAACCGATTGCATGTCTTCAACAGACGGCTTTGATTCCAAGGAAGTGGAGACACAATCAGTCTGATAAGATGAAAAGAATTTATTATTGCAAATAGTTATTGTTTGTCTGAAACGTCTGTCTTGCTTGCAATGGTAATGTTCATCAGAACGTGTCAAAGGAAAATAATCAATATAGGCGTCTGACACATTGAGAGCCCAATAAAGCAACAGTTATTCCAGATATGACATCAAAGACTGGACATCGCAGTTGACTGCTCCCAAAGCCATATTTATAATAAAGTAATCCAAAGAAATAACTTTATGGCCTGTGTCAAACCCAATGTCAGCCATTTTTCTATCGAAGCTTTTTGGAACGCAGAAGTTCTCTTCCTGTCCTCGTGTTTTGAGGATGGATGGACGCTTGGTCCAAACCATAGTCTGTAATGTGCCTCAGTGCATTAAAGTCAAGGAAAACACAAAAAACAGTCCTTTTTCTTCTTGTAAGTCATTGAAAATCCCTGCAGAAGAAATTGCATTTGATAAACTGCAGATCTGGCAACACTGATTTGATATCATAATAATTACAAATGTGTTACCATTCCTCCAATCAACAGACATTTTTATGAAAAAAAATGGTCAGATTTCATGGAATCTGGGCCCGAATGTCGACAGCCAAGATTTTTTTTTCTATTTATAAATCATTAATATATCACAAGGAAATTTAATCCATCGGCGAACATAGCCGGGATTTGATAATCACAACTCCCATCCCCCACCAAGATAACAAATAATTTGCCAAAGAAGAGTGTTGTGCTCAACATACAGGGTTCTGCTCTTCTTCATCTCTGAAACACATCTTGATCAGCATTTGTTGAGACAGATAACACTTTTCTACAAACAAATAACATGATTCGACCTGGGTGGAACATGCACGACAAATAACACTCGGAAGTCCATCACCTGGTTCAATCTGAAAGTTGTCGCATGGGAAGAATAGGTTTAGTGTATGATATGACAAAAATCGGCAAGACTAGCAAAAGTCAAAGCTCAAATGAATAATTGCAGCACACTCGCATGCCTTAAGAGGAAATGCACCTGACGTAGGTGTGGAAGCAAGTAAAAAAACTTGTTTCACAGAGCATCCCACTGACTGATCTTCGACGGGTGGGATCAGTGGGAGTGGAATTGGACCCGGAGTACAGCCACCGACTATAAGCCAATTCGGACCAAAAATTTGAAGGCTCCTCTGCGCACTGTTATTTTATCAACAAGATGTTAAGTTTCCAAAATAATGCCAAAAAAATCAGCAAATCCAGAGTGCTCTATTGGCCCAGAAAAATATGAACGCACTGAGCAAAAAACATTCATGACCATGGCCCATATGAATGTGGCAAACAACATTGTTGGCAAAAAATATTCACAGCCACAAACGAGACAAAACTTACAGAAAAATAGATAAACATGCGAAGCTTGTTGACAATATCAGACGCGTTATCTGGCGGAAAGATATCACAGAGATCTCGGCTGAACTCGGCACACAATCGACAAATATTTGCCAAATCATGAATCATGGCAAAGACTGAATCAGCCTAGCTCCAGTGAATTTATAACAGTTATGCTGTCTACGAGGCATATACTCGAACTATCAAAAAAATTAATTTAGTTTAACTTGTGAGAAATTATTTTACAACAAAATGGATAGATACTTGCGTCAAGTTCTCAATTATTTTACAGCAAAACGGAGAGATACCTTGCGTCAAGTTATCAAGGCCCCAGAAGGAAAACTTCGATTGCTGTCACCGCCACAGCAGTTTAGCTATCAGCTATTGTCGGCAATGATAGCACATCACAAATGACATGTGTCAGCGGCACTTTTTGCAATTGAATGAATTCACCGAAAAATGCAATGCTTTGCTTGTAGGCTTAAAACCAGAGGGGATTGCTCTCATGATGATGAAAAATACAGGTTTCAGGCAGAAATCGAACCGGGGGACTGCAAGTCCGCAGGCCACGACATTACCAGCAGGCTATTGCCCCACAACCGCAAAAGGACTTTTAGATGCATTCAAGCACAGAAAGAGGACGATGTTCTCAACAACATTTTATGGATGGCACCATTTATTTTGAGGATGCAATTTTCGCATGGTGTTGGGGCTATAACCCGCCCCCGTTGAAAAATAATTGGTTCACAAACACAATGTGTATATTTCAATGCATTGATGTAGGTGTTTACATTCCCTATTTGCGCCCCATCCCCAGTCAATTTTCCACAAATTGCCCATTGAAATTTAATCATTCATTGAATTGAAAGGTCAGCAGATTACAAGAGTTGCTTGTTTCCCAAAAACTTTTTAAGTCGCCACATGTGAGTTGAAGGTACAAGGTTAAAAATGCCAGTGGCAGCAAACAATTTACACGTAATTCCATTTCAATGGCAGATAGCCGACCAACAAAGCAATTGTGTTTTCCACTTCAGTTTTTGACAATTTTTCTTTTCCTGTTCGAAAAACACAAAATGTGTAACTCTTCAAATGAACTAAATAAGAGATGAAGAACACAATGCCCATCCAGATACAGATCATCTTGCAAAAAATGTGTTTACTGAACATATTCAAATGTAAAAAATCACATTGATTAAATGTGCTGTGTCGTCCCATTTGTCGAATGGGGTTCCAAAAAATGAAAAACTCTGCAACAAGCAGCTCCATTTGGAGCAGTCAGTCACTGGGTGTTTTTTTTTTTTTTACATGAGAGGTGAACAACAAGCAGTAGGTTGATAACAAGCAGTGAGGGAGGTACGTTTGGTCAGGTCTTTTGCTGAACAGGGGCGCCGATCATGGGGGGGGTTGGGGGGGATGCATCCCCCCCAATAATGGAAAGGGCTATTTTCTGGGGGGATTGTTGCCCTTGCCTCATCCCCCGTTATTATACCCTTTGTTGAAGACCGAATTATCCCCACGATGCCCTCAATTGGCCAATTTTTGTCAATTGGTATTTCGCCAATTTTTGTGTTGTGTTCATACCAGTTGGAAGCCGGCATTTGCAATGAAGATACGTATACACACTTTGAATTTTGTGCAACATGATTGTTTCTTTGGTGCTTGCGACAAAAACTATGGCAGTTTTTTAAAAAATTGCGAATTCTGAGCACCTCTCGAGGTTCCATTTTTCAAAATTTTTCCCCCTTCGGGGAGGGGGACGCCCCTCCCCCGGCGTTGCGCTTCGCGCAACGCTTCGTCGGGAACGACATTGCCCCGTTTCCTGGCACATTGCCCCGGTGTTGCCCCCATGTCCTGAAAAATTGATGCCCTTTAAAATCTCATCCCCCCCCCAATCCTAAAGAGCTGTCGGCGCCACTGTTGCTGAAAAGCAAAAAAAAAAGCAAGACAAATCTCAAACCACGCCCACGAAATCGGCATGCTTGAAAACTCTTGAACAGTTCTGGTTATACGAGTAGTTGCACATCCTTCAGCAACCATTCCTAAATCCTCATGCCAACAAACTCAGGAATGGCATTTAAAATTAATTTGAATAAAAATGCAGAAGTACCGAAACCCAAAAAATATTTTGCAAAACAAATAATAAAAAAAAAATTAAATAAAAATAAAAAAAAAAACAAAATTAAAAACAAAATTAAATAAAAAAATAAAAAACAATTTTGCAGTGCTCTACCCAAAAATCTTGACAGCGTGTCTTTCTCGCATTGTTAAAATTTATGTGCAGCTGACCAATTTCGGACAGCCGCACAATTTTAGGTTTTCTTTAAGGTTGAATATGAAGAGCATTTCAAAGTTCATTCACAGGATACCTGCCAGAAGAAAAATCGATCGATTTTTTGAACACAACTTGTCAGACGTAGACATCACAATCCTTTTCAGGATATTGCTCATTTAAGTCATTTACCAAGCTCAATGAAAGGACCAGTGGAGCTTCAAAACAAGAAGGAGTGACAGGAACCCTTAACAGGACAAAAAACGGCAGGCACACTGTATGAGTTACTGCAGGTTTATGGAGGGTAAATCGGTAAATCGGTCGATCGGCTGGAATTTCAATCGGAAAGTCGACCGGTATTACCGGCGATTTACGCATGGGTAAAGTCGGCGCTTCGCTCAAGAGTGAAGTCCGCGCTTGGCTCATGCATGAAACCCACGTTTTGCTCACGAGTAAAGTCGCTCTTTTGGCCCGGACATTTTTATAGCAAACACTTCACTTGGCGCATGATTGACTCCCGTTCAGCCGGAGCCTGGTGCTGGCTTTTGTTTTATATAAAAAGGCACACGAAATGCTAGCTGGGCCATATGGTGATTGAAGATGTGTACAGCAAACTGGAATCAGATGGGCCAAACGCCGGATGCAAAGTCCATTCCAGAACTTGCAATGAACCAGTTTTTTGCATCCACAAGCCAAGAAGTTACCTTAGCGTAACTATGAGAACAGCAGTTACCTTTCTGCAAAACTCTGTGGTAAGGAAAAAGTAAATTAGCAATCCAGATAGAATTTTTCAAGTTAACGTTCATCATGTTAACGTTTCAAGTTAACGTTCACCAACGAAAGTTCCTCGCGGCAATTTTGTATAATCTCTTCAGACCTGGCAGGAAACCTTCATGATATCCCTTTCTTTTCGACTCCAGATTTGCCAATTTTATCGCCAGCCATCGGAGATTCCTCATGTGGCATGACAATAACATGGTTTATCCGGAGTAAGCCAAAATGACAAGTTGGATGAGATGTTGGAGACAAAGAACTGCAGTCATATTGTGAGCACAATTGTGCCCAGTCAATTGATGAGTCCACAGTGGGCACAGACAGCAAGGTCAGTTACTCAAAAATGAAACACTGGAATGCAACCATCTTTGTGTATGTCTACATTCGAGTGTGTTCGGCGACCGTAAATTGGAAATGGAGCGTAAATTGGAACAGAATGACATACATTCCTCCACTTATTCAGCTGGACTGCATTCCAAAAACTGTTTTGGAGTACGAATCAGCTGGCCCATTACAGCAAAGACCCACACACCTTTATCACACTTGCCAAGGTAATGGTATCACTGAATCCTACAAAAATTCAACAAAAACACATGTTTACAATTTTGCAATTTCCCATCAGAACAATGAAAATAATCTGAAAGTTGGTGGTGGTGTTCTTTTAACCAAAATTGAGGCGACAGGGTATTTACAAAACTCGCGAACACAAAAAGCACCGGCTGAGAAATAGCTTTTTAGCATTTTTCATAATATTTGATTCAGTGCTTCCATGATGTTTGTACTTTTGGCAATTTTCAAGCTTCAAAATGCATCTGTCTCCTCCAGAATTGCCAATTCGATTGGTGAAAATTTTAACCAGAGCTTAAGAAATTTCGAAAAACACATGCTTATCATCCAGGGCAAGTCAATGAGAAACCAATAGCAGCCAGTTCATATTTCAAGCAACTGAAATTTTTTGTCATTTTGACATCATCGCTTGCTGATACATTACCACACTAACGGCCGATTTCCAAAACGAGGATTAATCGGCGGTTTACCGCGATCTGCGTATCGACGAGTGGTGAGCTGATTGACCACAAACATTTGGATTCACATTCATACTGCGAATGACAAGGTCAACCATAAACCGCTCATCGATCCGCGGATCGATGCGATCCGCCGATTAATCCTTGTCTTGGAAATCGGCCGGAAAATACTGATTCAACCATAAAAAATTCGCAAGCACATGAATTATTGCTATAGTTCAAATTCTGAGAAATATACAGATTTTCAGGTGCAATTTGAGTCAGTATTTTTTAGTACATACTGTTGCTAAATGCATTCAGTCATGTTTTTCTGATTTGGAGAATGACTTGTGTTCATGACCAAGATGATAACCATCAAAAAGAAATATTTGCTTACATTCAAATGTAGTCATCGCTGCTGACACCTAAAACCTTGGAGTTAGATCGAAACGCAAGCTGCTACAAAAGATAATGCATAAATTGACCACATTGTGAATTGGAGCCAAATGTTTTCATTATGCATTGTAAAAAAAGAAGAAATAGAAGTAAAACTACAAACTCAACAACTCTGTTCAGTATTTCACCACTTAGAACAATGTCAGCGTGACTCGTGACAAAAAAGACGTTGAAATGTTACACGGTGAGGTAAAAGGCTAGTCACACTGCTGAAATTTTGTTTGTATAAATTTTATCTGTTTACTGTCAATAAAGGATTTGTTCAATTCAATTCAATTCCATTCAAATCCTCGTTAGTTGAAGTTAAAATGATAAAATCACAGATAAAAAAGTGTATTAAAATGATATAATCACAGATAAAAAGTGTACCAACTAACTGGAACGCCTATCAGCATGCATCCATGCCATCGTCAGCTCAAGTCAGTCTTAAGCAGACGATGGCATGGATGCTTGTCAAAAACGTAACTTTGCTTTGATTTTACCATTTTAACTTCAACTAACAAGGATTTTAGCAGTTGTGACTAGTCTTTTTCCTTACCATTGACATGATATCTGTTCCTTGCATATTGACCAACTTTGCATGTTTGTACACTTTAAACTGCAGACAGGCTTTTGTGCAAGCACAAAGGTCACATGTGCGTGCCACATAACTTTTACTACTCCTACTCTAGCTTTTACTCCTGCACCTCTCCCCTTGAATGTTGATCCAGCATCACATGCAGTAAGGCAGATTGTTCAAGCAAACACAGATAGCAAACCTGAAAAGATCAAATGCATTCAACGTCTTTCCACTTCCAAAACAAATGACACGTTTTGCTGGCTTCATTTTTTCAAAGGGTAAGCATCATCCGGTGTCGGGAGGCTTTCATTTGCACAGAGAGACAAATAATTATCAGCAATAACAGAATACAGGAAAGCAATTCCACCGGTATCGATTGCATTTGCAATTGCAAGATCAAGCAAATCGTGATTTGGAGTTAAGTTGAATCAGGGTTAATGCATTTGATTCGGTGGATCTCCAAAACTTTATTTTGAATTCACTACATGCAATTTCGTTTGGTGCCTGGTGTGATTAAGAAGAAACAAACCAGAAACATTAAAGTAAAAATTTTCTGAAGTCCCTAAAGTGTAGTATCCTAGTTCCTTCTGAACCCTATTCGCTTTCTGGCCAATTTTTGTTGATGGAATGGAATCCTGACGATGAGATATCCACTTTAACCCTGTAAACACCACGCAGAACTGTTACAGCTTTCATGTGGAAAGTTTGAAAAATCCTTTTTTGCAACCTGCAAAGACAAGGAGGGAAACTTCAAGGTTCTCCAAGTACATGCTCACTTTGATGTCTTCTCACTTTTGCCCAACAATGTAAACATTGTCAATCATTTATGCTCTTGCAAACAAAGTTCAAAAAATCCTGCTGCAGAGTTGAAAGGATTTTTCCAATCCTGTGTGGATAAATAAAGTGACAAAACGAAAGAAGTTCAGGATTATTTTAATAAGTTTTGCAGGACTAGCATTACACATACTTGGTTTTAAAAAATAACTTTGAAACTTTCGTTTCTTCATCAAATTTACAACTAGAGAGAAGGGGTTGGCATGTAAGATCGACAGGAGCCACAGCAAATCAAATGTGGCAATAACCTTGTGGCAAAAGTCTCCACTTGAAGTGTTCTGATTACGAATTTGATCATTGGCAAATGGCGATAACCTTGTGGCAAAAGTCTTGAAACAGTTAGAGGGTACAATCGGGGTTTGGCCAGCTGCATTTTGCCTAAATCATGAAAAAGAAGTTTGTCGGTAAAAAATAAACAAATGCAGCAGAACCTAGTCATTGCCAACGGGTCAACGCAGATTACAAAACAACAATTTTAAATTAAAAAAATTGAAACAATTTTCCGGAACTCTCAGACAAGCAGAGAAGGCAAATATAACAAATCTAAAAAAAACTTGTTGAAAACAATGCCCAAATAACTTTTTCTCTCTCTCTCTCTCTCTGGAGGAGAGGTCCATCATGATGTGTTCTGAATCTGTCTGCTCACGTAAAATCTAAGATTATGAATTTGACCAAGTGGTCGATAATGGTTCAAGTGAAATGTCAAACATGATGTATTTGAAAAGGACCGGCTTCTGCTCAAGTGCAATCCAAGAAACGCAATACCAAACTGCATGAACCCATGACATGAGGCATGTTCACTTTCTCAGTTGCTCTTTCTTTGTATGTCTACAGATGAACCATTTTGCTGGTTAACGAATGTTTACAACAATAATTGATCTTGTGTTTTTGAATAGTGCACGGGGCTTACAGAATATGAACTGATTGCCGCAGTGCACTGCCCTCTTCCCAAAGCAACCAGGATATCATTGCACACAAAAAAGCCAAAATCATAGACAACCCTGGTCATTCTGTCTGTACAGTACTGTTAAAGAACTTTCGCTGAAAGAAGCACTCGTGAATTTTCTGGATCCGGACCCAAAAAGTAACGAGCCATTTCGAATCCAGCCAGTCCAGATACAACAGGGTAACTTTTGTCAAGTAGGATGCAATAAAAAATAAACGTCAAGTTAAAATTGTACAAGTAGTTTATTTTTGGAAAAAAGAAAAGATATTTTGTTCAAACATATTCCTCGTAAATAAAACAAAAATCAATTAAAAATACAAGTACTAAGTGCTTCAATGGGAATTTCCTACGCACCATCGTTCTGATGTGAACATGTCCATCCAGCAGTTAGCAATCCCAGATGTACCTGATGCAGTAGATACACTGCATTGTTATTGACAGCAAAAGTGTCAGCCATGCACATGCCAGAGCCAGCAACTCACCTGTGCGCAGTAACTAAGCGAAGAAATTAACTGTTTTGCTAAAAAAAAGTCCAGACAAATATTTGCATGGTCTCAAGTCCAAGTCAAAAAAAGTATGACACAAGTACAGTGAAAGTTGAGCAAAATTCATTCTGATTTTTTTTTCATTTTCTCAAGTTCGAATTTACATGCAACAACATCTGATTCCATGCAACTGTTGATGACGTTTCATTCAACAAAAAGCCCAAGAGATTGCAACTCGCAACAAAACTGATTCATCCAGTTTCAGTTTGAACTAAATAAACCAGTGCCTCGATAATTGTAAGTACCTACCATTCTAGTTTGCTTCTTGAAAAAGATGTAAGCATGTAAGACAAAAAATACCGTGCAAATATTTGAAATTATGCACTGGAGATTTTTTTTAACTGCGAGATAAAAGGAATTTGAATAAGAAATGCATGGTGGAAGGAAAGAATGGGTCTACTCAAAAACAGAAAAAATTGTAACATCACTGAATGCACCAAGCATGCAAAACTGCATTCTTGTTGTTCCTTGAAAGGAAAATGGAAAAGCGATACAAATTGCTCGAATGAATCTGAAATGAATCTGCCAACAATATCATATCCACAAAACAAAATAAATGCACAACACATGAAAAGGTTGCTAAAATCCATAAATTAACCTTCAGAGTAAAAACCGAAATATTGTGCAATTGTTCACATTGGCAGATTTCCCCCCGGACTGAGTGGGCCAAAGCCGAGAGGCCCCAAGCCAATGCGGGTCCCACCAGGCAGCCCTCAAAACAGCTGTTTCTTTTATGCTTTCAGCTATTTACCTCTCCTTCAAAATCCTTTCAGTTTAGCATGTGTTTTTGACTCGCCCTGATTTGGCCTCTTGAGCACAGATATTGCTCTTAAAATGAACCCTGTTTCAAAATTTCGTCAGCTTCTAAAGGACCCTGACCCCTTGCCAGGAGCAATACCCCTTTAAACCTGCTGGAGCTCCATCCGAAACTTGAATAACTGGGGTCTTCCATCCTGGCTATGCCAGATCCTCCACTGAGAAATGCCTCCTGCAAAAAAAACATGAAATCATGCCCCTGTTCCAGGGCGGAGGTGAGAGGGCCTAAAATTAACTGGGTCCAGAGCCCTACATTCCCAAAATCCCGCACTGTCTGTTCTTCAGTTCTGAGGATTTGTAAAAAATGAGGCAGTTTTTGAAGAGCAGAATATTGCGCTTGTTTCGGTGGACGAAATCCATCTCAAACAGGTGGATGAAATCCTGGCTGAGCTAGACAAATAAAAATCTTTGGGTGCAATGATTCCCGTTGATTTTCACAAGTGAGACTGTAACCTCTGATCTGATTGGACTATCCGAACTGAAGTCATCTTAGACTATTTTAGCAATTACAATCAAAAACATGAATATTTTGAACTGAAATGTTGAGATTTCCAAACTTATCTTTGGTAATAATTTCCCGCATGGGATGGAAACCCAACCTGGATCATATCATAAATTTCTGTCGATTTACACAGGCAAATCCCACTGCAAACCATGATCAGCATATCTATTCCCATTCACCGAAGTCTGCACTGTTGGTTGCCATCAACGATCACCTTCAATATTCATGGATGATGTGAGACTGTGACATCGTTTAAAATATTCACTCATCTGTTTGGGAGTAGTGGCACATCAATGCCATTCAGCCATACTGCCTTTAAAAGGCTAGATATTTTTGAATCTTCCATTCGTCCCTTTCTCTCATTGTGGCACAACAATGCCATACAACCAGGTTCTTTGGCATTGTTGTGCCACAATTAGAGAAAGGGATGAATAGAAGGGTCAAAAATTTCTGGCCTTTTAAAGGCAGTGTGGTTGAATGGCACTGATGTGTGATGTGGCACAACGTCAATACCACACAAACATACCGTCTTTCAAAGGCAGCAGTACATCATAAACTACAACAAATTTTTGAACTCTCAAGTTGCCGCTTGCAATAATTGTGGCAAATTACCATGCATCCATACCATCTTTCAAAGGCAGCAGTGTATCTCTATCAAGAAGAAACTTTTGAACTCGCATTTACCCCTTGCACTGTCATTGCTCTTCAGTGGTCTCATCGGTTTCTAAAACTGAGCCTGAATCAGATGCATCAGACGCCGTTGTGAACTCGCTCGAATCATCATCTTCATCACCCTCATCATTTTCAAGTGTTATGCACTTGCCTTCTGAGTCACTGTCTGCAATGTCAGAGTCCGATGAACTGCTGTCCTGACTCGAATCCGAAACAGACGAACCTGACAAAACAACAACACTGTCTGGTGATGGAGCATCTTCCTCCAGCTCTTTGGAGTGTATTTTCCGGATGCTGTTGCTTCTGAGGTCAGATCGACGTTTTCTGCGCTTACGAGATTTCTTTTCTATACCCATAGCATGATAGTAATGTGGCACAGGCGATGAGGAGCCCGTATATGAGGATGAGCTGCTCCAAGTTCCATTCCAATGCTCATCCCGTGCAGTTATATAGTTTTGAGAACACTGTGGTATGGCAGCAAAGCTAAGCATGGAATGGTTTGCCCTAACTGTTAGTCCATTTTGGACTTGCCGGAAAGACCGAGTGTTATATCTGGGGAGAGAGGGGAGAGAAACACCATAATGTTTCACAGGAAAATGGAAATTGTTTTGGTGGAAACTAAGGGCACTTTCTGGAGCAGAGTCATCGGGCACTGTTGCAGCCACAAAATGGTTATTGTGAAACTGTGACTCAGATGAGCAGTTCTGAGGAAAATCTGGAAATCCTGAATTCAATGCCCCAGCATCATTGGAGAAGGCATAATCTTCAGCAATGTCCGAGATTGAAAATGGCTGCTCTAGGCTCACTAAAGGTTCATCAGCAGCTTCAAATGCTGTTTCTTTTGCATCTACATGTTCACATTTCACCGGTGGCGTTTCATCCAATGTTGCCTCGCAGAGAAAATTTGATCCTTCGCAGAACAACTGAAAAGGTTAAAATGTTTTGAAACAGATGTGATTAACGATTCAGCCTTCAGAAGTAAAATTTATCGAAATAGGCAAAATTATTCAATCGCAACAATCACAGGAGATAGGTACAAGGCTGGACAAAATTTTCAGCAAAAAATAGTGTTCTCTTTGGGCACAGGCCAATTCTGCAACAAAACTCAATTAAAATCTGAATCTGAATCTGAATCCTGCAAAACAAGAGCACGGAACCAAGAACAAAATCAGAATCAGGTAACAACTATGTAGAATACTCATACATCTGGTTTTGTGCATTTACCTAACCCTGGTAAACCCATTCCTGATATATTGAAAGGATTTCATTACTTAAGAATACTCCACAGAATCATAAATTACTCCAGAGGCAAAGCACAGAATATCAACACTTCGAGCAACACATTTGCAATTGCAATCTTATTGTTTAGAATTGTGCAGGAAAAATCAATAATGTCAATTTCCAAATTGGTTCTCACAAAGGGAATACCAATACGGCAGCATTTATGCATGAGTTGCAGTTACGGGCAGTTCTCCTTTTGCACTTTGGGGAAATTCGTTATTGTTTTGGCATTGTTTTGATGTTATTTGTGAATCAGCAGAACCCGTAATGTTTTGGGCAGCATTAATCATGGCTTTGAAAGAAAGTATTCTGTCTGTGGCAAAATTCAATTCTGACTACCAGAAATCCCGCAAAATAGAAACTGACCATATTCTCTTCATTTTCACTGTGAAAGCACAGCTTGATAAGCTTCTGTTGAGCCAAGTAGCACTTTTCAATGAATGCATAGCAGCTGTCTAGTTGTTTGGCACATGCATGGCAAATGACATCTGGAAGTCCGTCACCGCTTTCCACCTGGAGAGCAAAACAGATAACTTTTGCTTTGTACACAAATGTGAGGAAGTAACTTTCACAAGAAAAAAGGTCCAATTTCACCGTTAAGGGTCAGATAACATCCATGTTCCATCAACTGCACAATCATTGGACAACTGTCCTGTTTTCATGAAAAAATACAGTGTAAATACGTGTAAATGCTAACAGATTCAAAATCTTCTGGTCTTCAAATGCCAAATGTCCAAAAATTATCCGGTTGGGGTTGTTACTGTGTTGCGAGCTTTAGTTATTTTATTCTCTGGTTTCTTGATTCCATTAAGACCAAACACACCCATTCGGTGGTCCACGGCTCACTGGCTGTTTTGGGATAGTGATTGCAAGTTTTTGCTCTCATTATTAAGAACAAGAGAACAAGGGTCACTGGCAAGTGAAGTTTTTGAAGTGAAAGGAGTGAAAAAGGTGAAATCTTAAGAGTGAAGAAAAAAGTGAGGCCTTTAATGGCACCCTGCAGGGTTGTTTACGAAGGTCACCCTTTTTACAGGGAAGCCCCCAAATCCAGGTTTTTCAAATCACATGCCACATTCTGATTTTGGAGGGCTGCTGGGCTCCTCTGGAGAGATGTTTCAGGCCCAGCTGATTTGACGATCTTGTGTCATCATACTTTAGAGCGGAGTTTCAAGGTAACAATCATTGTGATGTTATCGTAATGACCTTTGGCAGTTATTGCCTGGTGTAGCTATGCTTTCACAGATAGAAAAATATTTTATTGATTTTATGCGATAAAAATTGATAAGCCCTGGAATTCAACCTCAATATTTCACCCTTTCACCACCGACCATTTCAGAGACACAGAAAATTTAGTGGGGATCCTCCAAAGTGGGCAAGGGACATTGTCCCTTCAAGACTTTCCCCCAGAGGCCAGCCGACCACATCTATAAGAGAGGAAAATATCACGTGTATGGATGAGCTCACTATTGTTGAGCAAAGGCATATTGTGGACGACTGAGATTCATTGGCATTTCGGGATAATGTACACCATGCTTAGCAAGATGCACAATTACCACACGGTAGTCACGTGACAACTGAGGTCTTCTGCAGGAGCAAATTCTCACTGGGATTTCTGGATGCTGGCCAAATTCCGTAGTAGAAACTTCTTCCTCCATCAAGACAATGCACCACGATACAACGGATACCATCACAGGGATTTTGCAAGAAATACATTGACAATCACATTGCAATCACACTTTTCTCACTTTCCCCCTGCAATTCCGTGCTGTTCCCACCTCAAGGATACCCAACGAGGACAAAGTTGTCAATCAAGTCTGCTTCGGTGGTGCTTTTTTCCTGGTTAGCAAGCATGTCGGAATGACATTTACCTTCTCAGAAATGTGTTTAAATGATTGACACAAAGGTGGCTCATGTTCAGCGAAAAGGAGGACAAAGGCGGCTCATGTTCAGCGAAAAGGAGGACAAAGACGGCTCATGTTCAGCGAAAAGGAGGACAAAGGCGGTTCATGTTCAGCGAAAAGGAGGACAAAGACGGCTCATGTTCAGCGAAAAGGAGGACAAAGACGGCTCATGTTCAGCGAAAAGGAGGACAAAGACGGCTCATGTTCAGCGAAAAGGAGGACAAAGACGGCTCATGTTCAGCAAAAAGGAGGACAAAGATGGCTCATGTTCAGCGAAAAGGAGGACAAAGACGGCTCATGTTCAGCGAAAAGGAGGACAAAGACGGCTCATGTTCAGCGAAAAGGAGGACAAAGACGGCTCATGTTCAGCGAAAAGGAGGAAGACTATTTCCAACAATAAAACCCTTTAAGGTCCTCCAATTCCAATGAAAAACTAGTTCTGGAACTTTCAAATGCATCAGGTTTCAGAATGACATCCTCAAGCTGATCCAAAGCATTTTTGTCAACTCAGTAATTTGGCCAGGCTTCTGCGAGCAATGTTTCTCACCAATTTCAGAGTACGGATGGAGCAACATGACATGATCCTGAAACACCCTGGCTTTGAAATACAATGGCAGAACAATTTATTAGTTTCAGAAAAAGACAAAGTTTAATTTGAAATTCATCACCGACATCGCATGAAGTCAAGTGAAAAATTTAAAAGTGATGATTATTGAAGAAAGTCGTCTTGAGAACTGGGAGGGAGGGGAAAGTTCAGAGTAAAAAGCAGGTGCATTTCGAGCTTCAGGTAAACTGTGCTTGGCACAATCAGATGACAAGTCCACATCCTGCCTTCATTCCAAGCAAAAACAGTTTCAGAAGTTTCGTTTTGAAAAATAAAACTCAAGGACATTAATCAAATTGCTGACATGTACTAACTCGCATCCGACAAAGTTGTTGAAACAAAGTAATAAAAGCAGATTTCAATAAATTGTGAGACTTTTGGTGAAAATTTGAGCAAAATCGATCGAAAAATGTGGACTGACATGGAGGCATTTTGGGTGTGAATGCAGTTCAGTAATTGCTTTCAGTAATTTCGGTTTCTTTTTGGTCATGAATTTGGACCAACATGTGACAAAACACCTTGGTGTTTATTCAGTTACCATAAAATAGATTTGAGGCCACTTGTCAAAGTCTGGTTAGAAAAACACAAACAAAAGAAAAGCCTGGTTTAGCCTTTATCAATGATCAGATGTGCTCTTGCCACAAGAGTTGAAACTGTCATCAAAGGAGTCGCAGGATTGAGTTCGATTAAATTTCTGAAGAACGTTTATTTGAATTTAAACTTATGTTTGGTTCGTTGCACAGAACATGGTGCAAAGAGGTTCACGACACACCTTACAATATATGAAGTGATTTGTCGGGTTGGTTTTTATAAAAAATGATTTAAGAGCCATGGGTCATGTTAAAAAATAGGGTTGAGTTACGATGTAACTTTTGACTAAAATGGAAGAAAATCAGAGTTAAAACAAGAATTTATTTCATTTTTTGTTTGAAAGAAATTTTTTATCTCACCCTCTACGTATGGAATATAGTGCATTGCTTCAAGATGTGCCTGACATTGCATGTTGTGCTAGTCGTGCATACATGTGCAGCAATTTGAGCATCGTTTTTTGGATGGAATGCAGAATCAGTGATCCTGTCCCCATCAAGATCAGTTGGCAAAATCACAACTTCAACTGATTGAGCGATGCAGGTTGCAAAAATGAGGTTGTGTGTGTTGGTCTGCTGAAATTCTCCGGAAACACCTGTCTCACTGACAAAATGAAACTGGTCAAAATCCATTGAAAAAACAATTGAGAAAAAGTCTGCTTCTCCCGGTGTTCAACCACTGATGCCCACTCCAGAGACCACAATGCGGCACATTGCACCACTGGGTCTCCTTCCATTTTGTAGATTTTTGCAGGAATTTTTACTTTGTTTTTTTTTTTTTTTCATTTACATCAGAAAAAGTAGACTTTTATGAAGTCACCACTTTAAGTGCAGTCATTCGTTAAAATACTCAAAATGCAATTTATCCCAGATGAAGCAGTTTAAACTTGGTGTCAAAATACATCTTTTTCCAGAACAAGATACTGCCACACATCAGCAAAATCTCCAGGCATTTTGCAATTCGCCTTAAAATTTTGATGTCTGGAAAAAATTGCTTTTGTGGTGTCGAAGATGTTTCGTACTTACGTGTGAGTTAATGAGGAAAACCTTTTGTGATGGAGCGAATCTTCACTCATTCAAATTGTTGTGCATCATGTCATCATGATAATCATGCAAGATTGCTGAAACTGTGCCAGGAAATAGACCCAAACTGGTGCACTATCGACACTTTGTTCCGTTTGTGGCCGGTATCGGGGAAACCAAACCCAACCAACCGAAGAAAGCACAGAAAAACATCACAAAATTAATTCTGAACATTGTTCATGGAAAACTTACTGAAAAACTGAAACATCCCTGTATTTTTCTGGAAACATCAGAGAGGAGGCCATTGGCGAAAATACTGCTGACATCTGAACTCAGTTCAGCACACAATCGACAGGTGTGGCCGAAATCAACAATCATGATGGCCCATAAAAATGTCCGCAGATTTCTCTGATGAGTTACTGCTATTTATCACTAAAAATCATGGCTTTTCCTAACTGTGAGAAATTGCATATGCATTCCATTGCATCAAATCAAATTTGAACAGGAGAATCTGTGGTAATCGAATAATTATTTCAATCAGTTAAAAAAATTTGCTTCACTGGACTTGCGACTAAGAACCCAAGGATATCAAACTTCATTCACAAGACTTAGTAAAGGAACGTTATGGGCTTATGGCGTAACTTCCTTCATGGAATGGTGTGAAAATTGGCAACAGATAAAAAACAAAAAATAATTTACATAAAGACCCTCGATGTGAAAAAAATTCGGATGTCAAATCGGGATTTCTGGTGAGGCAACATTGAATTTATTCAGCATGGATAAAGAGTGCGCTGGAAAAATGAGTGTGCCAACTTTGCTTCCTGGTTCCAGAAAGGCCCTTGACCACAAACAATAAAAAAAAAAGGACGCATGTTTTAAAGGAGATACATTTTTTTATCTCAAACGTGTCTGGAGGAGCAGCAAACTATCACTCTCACGAAGATTTTGAAAAACTTTTTCAGTGTCCATATTTTCTGGAGTGTTCATTTCAGTTCGCGGGAGGAAGTCCATTAGAAACCTGGAAAGCGTCAGTTAACGGGAGGAAGTCCATTAGAAACCTGGAAAGCGTCAGTTCGCGGGAGGAAGTCCATTAGAAACCTGGAAAGCGTCAGTTCACAGGAGGAAGTCCATTTGAAACCTGGAAAGCGTCAGTTCCCGGTAGGAAGTCCATTAGAAACCTGGAAAGCGTCAGTTCGTGGGAGGAATTCCATTAGAAATCTGGAAAGCGTCAGTTCGCGGGAGGAAGTCCATTAGAGACCTGGAAAGCGAAGAGAAGTTTAAAGAGTTAAAATTTGAAAGAGAAGTTTTTAAGTTCAAAGAAAGTAAGTTTTAAAGTTTTTAAAAAAGTTTTAAAAGTTCAAAAAAAGCTTTTAAGTTAAAAAGTGTTATTAGAGAAGTTCATCAGAAACCTGGAAATTAACTTTTGCTATTTTCGACCTTTGAAATTTGTTTCAAAACTGTGGAAGAGCCTGATTTGAAAAACTAGTAGAAACTCAATACACTGCAGTTGTGCTCAGAAATACCAAAATACCTTGGGAAATTTTCCAACACTGCACTGCTCTCAACCTTTTCATGCGTGGCTTTGAGACAGTTTTCATAGCTATTCTGAGATTGTCGACTCCACAAATGGTGTAATCCCACAAAGAGTTTTCATTGCAAGGGAGTGATAGATGATAAAAAAGGAGATCATTGGCATGATGGATGGAAAATTTGATCAACCATACCATTTACTTTTGTTATAATTTGCTTGAGCCGCGCATATTGACTTTTTTTGAAGAGGGCGGATTTGTCAGAGATCAAGGTGCTTGGTCCTGAGTTAGCTCGAACCCCTTAGTTCGAATGTTAATTAGTTTTTGATGCTGGTTTTTCTATGGAATGGTGCTTGTTTGTTGATTTGTTGGGGGTACGGGGGATATTACCCCCCCCCCCAGTTGAAAAATATTTCATTCAAAAGTGAGGTATTTTATGCATAAATATGGGTATTTTGCCCTAAAAATTGAGGTTTACCCCCCCCCCCAGTTCTTTCAACAAATCGGTCACTGGTGCTTGTGTGCAATTTTCACTTTCAATATGGGGGTTAGGAGGACAAAAATTCATCACTGAGTAATTTGATTCAAAAAACAGCAGGAACCTACTCCTGGAGTGCAGTAAACGTGTTTGAAACGTTGCACATGTATCAGCATTTGGAAAATTTCATGTTGGCAGACAAACAAATGAGATTAATTCCAGTTTTAGAACATTCCCACCAATAAAAGTGTTTTTGTAATGACCAATGAGGCTCCTGGTCCAGTCACTCATGAAAAGTGACTGACCTTTCTTGACAATGACAATAAACATAAATGCTGCGAAGTTGAGAGTGGTACTTCTGTTACAGTCACAACTGTAACGGAAGTTATTACACCACTCTCAACTCATCATGCCTTCCGCCAGCTCCATAGTTATTATAAATGCTGCTTACACATGCCGTGATTAATTTTGTGTGATCAATGATCATAACAAATCAGAACATTTATTGTCGCTCATAAAATCACAAACCAATGCATGATGCTTCTCAACAGATCACCACCCACTTCTTTAGTGCACAGTGTCTCAAATAAGCCACCGCGTGCCTCCATTGGTCATCTTGTCAACAGAGAAATTCTTTACCAAAATTCCTTCTATCTCGGGAGAATGACCTTCACCACTTTCTGCATTCATGGGTAACCACCATTAAGTCCCAAAAATTCCACCACTGGATCCCAAGTGATGTCCAGACAAAGGACATTTTGTGATCATCAGAAAATCATCGCAAATTAAGATGACTGAAATGATTTGGCATCCAAATTCTGTGAAATTTCAAAAGAAATTCATTTTTCACAAAATTTCCTTGCATTTGCAACAATTTGTGAAGGCATATGAAACCAAACCAGCATTCTTCCAACAAAATTTGGAATTTGTCATTTCATCAATCTCAACCTGTCCTGTGTGACCCCGTAAGCTCATTTGCTGTTGCATTCAGGCAAATGACCGGTTCAGCCCAGCTTCATCACTAGCCAATGCCTGAATGAACAGCGATACAAAAAAGCTTTTAATTGATAGAGGATCGACAGATTGACTTTTCAGATCAATTGGGGATTCCGAAGACAAAAAAACTTTGAAATACGTTGTGATCTTGACGCGAAGTTCAAAGACAACCACGCAACAAAATTAACATTTGTCATTGTAGTTGACATTGACATTGGTCTTTAGTGAAAAAACGTGGCTGGCTGTAACAAGTGTTTGCAGGATGCGATGCCTTCCTTCCCAGATTCCGAGACTGAGCAGAAGACAGTTCAACGCGGGTGCATTCGATTCCACCCTATTTGCTGTTTTGTGCCGGATTAAATTTCCTGTTTGCATTTATCAGTTTCATTGAGTGACGGAGCACATTCCCCGAATTTGAATCAAAGGCTTTTGTCCACTAATTCAGAGATGTGGAAGAAACCCGGAAGGAATCTGTTGTGGTCTCGTTTCAACGACAATTCTAGCTGAGATCCAATCTGTCAGTTGGACTGTTTGAATGGAATGGAATGCCAATACAGCATCCTCATGCTCCAGCTCCTGCTTTCTTGTATTGAATGTCCACTGTCTTCAGGCACTTGCTGAAAACTCTCTTGTGCAGACCTTTCCATGCGAGCAAGATGTCCTCTTTTATCCAAACATTGTGGTTCAGCAGCCAAAACGTTGGGGTTGTGTTTGGTTAGGGAGATCGATAACGGAAAGTGCATTTCATCCATTCTTTTTTTTTTTTTTTTTTTTTTTTAATATTTCACCATGTAAATGCCACGTGATCCTCTTTTATGTCATGCTAACAATGAATCTGACAATGGATTTGAGCAAAAACAGCCAATTCCCTCTCACAGTCCGGTGAAATCTCGAAGTGATCTCTCCAAAGAGTGTTGTTGTTGTTCCAAAATTTTGTTTATTTCAACGGAGTGCATCATGAAAACCAAAGGTCAGAGGGCCAAAACTGTGCAGGAAAATAAATACGATTTGGTGGGAAAACAATTTCCTAATTTGTGTTTGCACTGCCTC